>JAOVYX010011634.1:0-17594 GCA_035668315.1 Drosera spatulata
CTGGATATGGTGTGAATTGTGGATTGTGAATGCTTGTAGAGTTTTTGGCTTTGAAATAACATCTTGATTCTTGACACCAAGCCAAATCCTGGTTTACATGTTCCAAATCTGCAGATACACGGACTATACTAAGCCCTCAAGATTATCGATTTCGTTAGCTGTTTGTAAATATATCTCCTGTTTTCCCGTCTTTGCACTATGAAAGTGCGACCTGAACTGTCACGAAGCACGCATACAGTTCCCTTGAAGCACATCATCTATCATGAGGATGACATCTGAACGTTCGTTAGCTCGTTTTTGCTGATCTTCTATGTTCTCGTGTTGCAACAGTGGGAAGCTCACCAGCCTTGCCATACACCAGAAAACTGGACGCTCGTCTATATTTGACACAAAGACCAAACTTCACTATTGGCATCCCAGCAATAGGATCAAAGTGATAAGCACCACGCAGTCGACAATGACTTGAAGAATATGTAGACGGGATTAATATGTACATGCAGTTAACTCCGTAGCAGCTACCAATAGAAATCCTGAAGTAAACCGTTCTATGTACCAGTGCAGGATATTTAAGCTAATCAATTCCAGATGACAGGATTTCCGAAATTGCTTCGGAAAGAAATCTGATGGGGCCTCCTTGATCGATTTTCTTATTCCTTCTTGAGCTCAAGGTAACGAACCCGGAACATTAATTCAAGTTTGCACCCTTGTCCCAACCATTCCCACTTGTCGAGGCGATGTTGGACTCATGTCGCGGGACGATCAAAACATCATTTTTTGGAAAATTGTTATGAAACACTAATGATAATTTAAATTATGTATTACAATCTGACATGGGCGGCATAATTTTCTAGCATCGTTAAGACATAAAACGAACCTTCTCAAAATACCCGTTGAATAGTAATAATAGTGGAAGTGCTATAATTTTTTTGGGATAGAGGGAATATCTATCAACAAATCATATAAAATTCATGAAAAATCTGTAAATAAAGGAGACTATTTCAAATAAACACGGAAAAATGTTCTCTCAAAATTTCAGCACCAAAGTTGGTGCACCTATACATAGTCACCGAGAACGATGATACCTACGAAAAAATGTTTGGAAAGAGCACAAAACTGTCCTAATCCTAGCCTTTCTTTCGGTATATCAATGATGCCCTTCAGGTAGAATCCTACACAATTTCTTCAAAACATAAGGCGGGGACATCAGCGTTTGAGTAAACGTTCTGGACAACCACGTTATAGCACCTGCATTATAAAAAGGATAGTACCCGATTGCAGGGAACACTTTACAATCCGGATCGAGTTCAACTACTTTTTTCAGCAGCTCAACAGCTTCAGAAGTTTTATCATCCTCTAGAAGTTCAAGAAACTGATTCTCCAAAATCACACGAGCTGCAGATATCTTGACAGCAGTCGAGAAACCCAACTGTAACAAGGTTTCTAAGCTTTCGTCCCGTTTCCCACGCGCGATTTGGTTCACAAACTGAACATGCTCGGCAGAAGGCGATGGAGCTACTGATTCTTCTTTCAGCACAGCCTCGCTCTTCATGGCAAAACTCCCTACTGATTCCTCCATGCTTGCCATGAAATCCAAAATTTCATTCGATGTAGACATTTGAATCCTGAATGAGAACACATAGCATAAACGAAAGGATTAGACAACATGGGGCATTTACAGGTTACGTGAAAGACGAGATATACACAATGTTATCATAGACTCATAATATTACAACAAAAAGACGATTTCTAAATGAAACAGCTTTCTTTCTTAAGATAAAAAAAATAGAGTATAATTCTCTTAAACTAAGATGATTTCATTAATAGAGTATAATTATCTTCTTAATTTTGTATATAGGAGATCCGTGTTTCCTTGTATACATTACTTTCATATGTAAGTGACTCTATATATATCTATTAATGAAAAGCCGAAAGGGCTCAACTTTTCCTTCTGCATGGTATCAGAGCACAAGGAAAATAAAACAATTCCTAACCCTAACCTCGGCCTGCTGCCTTTGTCGACATCCATGGCAACGAATCCTTAGGCATGGCTCTATCACCCATATCCTCTTCCTTCATAAACATTGAATCTGTAACAACAATGGGTATTCCTCCAATTGGTTCCTCTCTTATGAACAGTGGCTACCAACAAGTGTTACTCCAACTGACCCCTAACATATTGATTCTGGTACTACCTTGTCCTCAGCAAGTGTTCCTCCCTTTCCCGCTGTTGTCTCTTTGGGTAATGTCACTCACTCAATTGCTTACTATCAAATTAGACAAGAAAAAGAACTATCCGATGTGGGCAGACTAATTCACTTGCATTCTCATAAGTCATGACCTATTGGGGATAGCGTGCGCGCAACGTCTTCAATGGTTTCAATCTGCCGAATCTGAATCAAGCTCTTCAATGGCATTTACTGCCTCCAGCAACAAGGGTACTCATATCCATGGCAACAAGAAAAATAATGATGGTCGAGGAACATTTGGCAGACGTGGTTCCAATGGCGGTAGAGGGCGTGGCTAAAGGGGACGGGGTGCTGGTCGAAATAGTATGACTTGCGATGGCCTTCTTGGACAACGTCCTACTGTCTTGTGCCAAATTTGCGAAAAGCCTGGTCACCATGGAATGCCATCATAGATTCAATCAAGCTTTTGTAGCTGATGATCTTCCGAAGTCATTTGTCGCCCTATCTGTTGGCGAGTCCTATGATTCTGCATGGATTCCTGATTCTGGTGCCACCAAGCACATGACGCCACACTCAGGTAATCTCCATTCTCTTCGTCCATATTTTGGCTCACGACAGGTTGTTGAAAATGGTGATGTTCTGCCTATAAAACATGTAGTTCTACTATTCTTCCTACCCCTACAAAAGACTGGAAACTACAGAATGTCTTACATGTCGCTCACTTGACTCATAACCTTCTTTCTGTCCGATAATTATGTAGAGATAATAATTGTTCTATTGTGTTCACTAACGACTCTATCTCCATCAAGGACAATCAAACCGAAATGACACTCTTAGAGAACCACACCCATGACGCTCTCTATCCCATGTTCCATATATGGATCAACTGCTCTACTTGCCCGCGCTACTGGAGATGTCTGGCACGATCGTCTTGGTCATCATAATGAATAAGTCCTCTATAGTCTACGTAGTCAAATAAAGTTGTCAAGTCAGCCAGCACATATACGCTTGTCTTGTCAACTAGGAAAGTCGTGTCATTTATCATTTGAACCATCGAGTCGTTGCACCACATGTCCTTTTGAGCTCATTCATTCTGATGTTTGGCAGTCTTCTATTTTGTCAAATTCTGGGTTTAAGTATTATGTAATTTTCGTTGATGATTAATCTCGATTTACATGGTTATTTCCAATACGACACAAAAGCGAGGTTTTCACTCATTTTTGCACCTTTCAAAAGTTTGTCGAGAACCAATTTACAATGAAAATTCGAGCACTTCCATGTGATGGCGGTGGTGAATTTAACAACCACAAGTTTCATAATCATTTTCGGGTACATGGCATCAACTTTCGTTTTTCTTATCCTCACACACCTCAACAAAATGGGCTTGCCGAGAGGACGCGCCGTCATCTTGTTAATCGTTTCAAAGTTCTTTGCCATCTTCTTTTTGGATGGATGCCATTTACGCAGCAGTATACATTACAAACAAGCTGTCAACTTCCACGCTTCAATTTAAATCACCTTTTCAAGACCTTAATAACGAGCTTTCGGAGTACAAATTGTTTCGTACCTTTGGTTGCGCTTGCTACCCAAATCTCACTGCCACTACAAACAACAAACTTTCGCCCCGCTCAATTAAGTGTGTTTTCCTTGGGTATGCTTCACATCATAAAGGGTATCGTTGTCTCGATGTCATTTTCGGTCATGTGTATATTAGTCGACGTGTCATTTTTTATGAAGGTGAGTTTTCATATAGAAGTCTGGTATGTCATAATACATCATAATCCCAGGGGTCATCAGGTTCCCCTATTCTCACATTACAAAGCCCTCTTGTGTCCGTTTCTCGTACCAGCGTGCCGACGATTCCAGCACCTCCGATAGCTCCGCAAGCTCTACCACCAATACAAGAGACACCAAACTCTTATATTTGCCCTACACCACATGATTCTGGTCCTACTCCCTCTTCTTTATGGCAAAATCATTCATTTTTATCGAACACTATAAACCTACCATTAAGTCCATCAAGCCCTGCATCAGTTGAACCACCACAACTTGCCATGGCTTCAGCTCCTTATCAATCACTCCATCCTATGGTTACTCGCCTTAAGGCTAGTATTTCTTAGCCTAATCACATATTCACCTTGACTAGCACCTTATCAGACATTGAACCTACATGTTTTAGTCAGGCAGTAAAATCTCCTAAGTGGCGTGATGCCATGGCCGAAGAATTTCATGCATTACTTCTCAACAGGACTTGGTCTCTTGTACCTCGTCCTCGTGGAATCAATGTTATTAGGTGTAAGTGGATTTATCGCATTAAGTTGCTTTCTGACGGTTCAGTGGAGTGTTATAAAGCGTGTCTTGTTGCTCAAGGATATCGACAACAAGCAAGCATCGACTATACTGAGACGTTTAGTCCGGTTGTCAAACCCACTACCGTCCGACTTGTTCTTGCTCTTGCTGTTTCTAAGGGCTGGATATTGAGACAGTTGGATGTTAAAAATGCCTTCTTACATGGTGATCTAATGGAGGAGGTGCATATGGCACAACTGCAGGGTTTTGTTAATCCTTATTATCCTGATTATGTTTTTTGTTTGCGAAAGTCTCTTTCTGGTCTTAAGCAGCTAGCTCGAGCTTGGTTTCATAGATTAAGCTCTTATCTGCTTCAGTATGGCTTTCAATCCTCCAAGGCCGATACCTCGATGTTTGTTCATACATCGACTTGTGGCACTCTGATCTTATTAGTTTATGTTGATGATATTATTCTCACAGGCAGCTCTCAACAATTGGTTAGTGACTTCATTCAGTCTATTTCCAGTGCTTTTTCTATGAAAGATCTTGACGATCTACATTACTTTTTGGGTATTCAAGCTACTCGTAGTGGCACTACTCTTCATCTTCAGCAGACACGTTATATTCATGCTGTTCTGGAGCGTTGTCTTATGCATGAGGCCAAACCTTTGAGCACTCCTTTAGTTGCTCGCACATTTCCTTCCGCTCATGATGGAAATCTTCCAGAGGAACCATCGACATATCGTAGTTTGGTAGGTGCTCTACACTATCTTACTATGACTCGTCCTGACATCTCTCATGCGGTTCATGTAGCGAGTCAGTTTCTACACTCCTCTCATAGTTCTCATCTTTAGCTTGTCAAGCGCATTTTTTTTCTTATTTGCGAGGCACTCCAGACCTTGGTATTTGTTATATCGCTTTGTCTGACACATCTATTGTTGCATACTCTGATGCTGATTGGGGAGGATGTTGAGACACTCGTCGCTCTACAACAGGTTATACTATATTTTTTGGTCTGAATCTTATTTCTTGGTGTGCCAAGCGGCAACCGACGGTCGCTCGGTCTAGCACGAAGGTCGAGTGTCGAGCAGTCGCTTATGCTGTTCCGGAGACCTATTGGGTACATTCTCTTTTGTGTGACCTCCGACTTCATCTTCATGCTCCAGTGAAGATCTATTGCGATAACATCAGAACTACTTACCTTGTCCTTAATCCTGTGATGCACTCTTGCACTAAACATGTCGACATTGATTACCATTTTGTTCGCGAGCGAGTTCAAGGTGGAGAGCTCATTGTTCGATATGCCCCTTCACAGGAGCAGCTTGTAGACATTTTTACCAAGGGTCTGTCCTCTCAGTCGTTTACATACCTTAGAGACAATCTATGCATTCGCCCCTCGGCACAGATTGCGGGGGTGTAATAATAAACAGATATTTTAATAAGCAAAGCTTGTAAACTGATTGAACAATCAACACACATTAACTCGTTGAAGATCAAATTAAGAAAGCGCAACAAATACAAAGACAAACGAATTGAGAGTCGGAATTAACCTTGATAGGTCAAAATAAAGTCCCAAATACAGAAACCAAAAACACTCAATCCACGAGCAACAGACGAGCAAATCTTGAATGCGAGGAACTCTTATTGAATGATTAAAACCAGAAGTAAACCAGAAGCAAAAACTAACGACTAAAGATATAATCGTAGAACTTATCATAACTAAAAGTCTACCATATTACTAGATAAAAATGGGAAAATTTTATACATAAATCCTATCAACATTGCAAAATCTAAATCTAAACAGGGTTAGAACCTGTCTGCACGGTGGTTGTGCTTAAATTTGAAGTAACTGATATATTTATTTTTCTTCAAAATTTGAGCGAAGAAATAAAAGGAAGGTAAAAACAAACAAATCGATAATATAATAACTTAAAACCTATACACCAGAATTCAACAACCTCTGTAATTTTAAACCGAAAATTCTTAAATTTTGAATAGAGGAAATAAAAAATAAAACATGTTGGATTAAATCCACAGCAATGTGGACGGATTAAACCCTCGAATTTTCTGACTCTGGTGGCTGCTTGCATGTATTTCTCCCTTCTCATTCTCCTCTATACCATGAGATCACAACCTGAACTTTCATCAACGACAATACGACATTTTCTGCTTCTACCATTGATCGTTTTCCTCGCATTGCAAGTGTATATACACAACGATCAATATCAACATCTCAACAAGGATCAAACTAGTAAAAAAGCGTGTGCAGTTCATAATGATATTAAGAATATGTACACGGGGGCAAAATTGAGCTGAAATGTACAAAATCGAGTCAATACATGGGGACAAGCTTTAGCGGAGTGAATCAGAGCTTAGTAGCAGTAACCAGCGGTACTACTGTAGTAATTTGTTCGATGTGTAACCATTTACGTGCAACCATGTAGCCCATCAAAGGTTGCAGGTGATGTGTAAGATTACTTCGGCTAGTTAGTTCCAGATGGCAGGATTCCTGAATTGAGAGGTGATGGCGTCAGCAAGGAATCGGAATAGGTCTCCCCAAACAACTTCCTTTTCCTTCTTGAGCTGATCAAGGTGACGAACCTGGAAGGCCAATTTCAAGTTTACTCTCATTGCTTTAGTAAAGAAAATATACAGGCTAAACTAAATGCTGAAGTATCAGTCAACAGGATATTTTTGTGGAGAGCAAAAAAGCTCCAGCAAACCCAGAGGAGGTTAATTTCAAATGGAGATAGCACATTAAAGATTGAAAGGAGGAGAAAATGCAACGTAAATAATGCACTAAGATGTTCTCGTTTGTTGTGCACAAATAACATATTGCTAAGAGGCGCTGAACGCCCAATTCAAAGCATTCAACCTTTATCTCAATGAACAGGGTACAAACCTAGGAGAATACAACACTTTTGGCTACATCTATTCAAATTAACTTATCAAGTGATATTCACACTCAGCTAAAGCTCTCTTGATGTCATTGTGATGTTAAATGCTACTAATATGTTATCGCAATGCCATAACAACAAGAACCACAGCGATAAAACCAGTTTTATTCCTGTGAAAAACATTCAGAAAGAGAACTAGTAGCCATACCTTGACAGAGTCCTGAGACACCACGGAATCAATTAGAATGACAAGACACTTGATGTCATGCTCATTAGCATATTCGTACTGCTCTGTCAGGCTCCGGTCAGAGGATGGGACAAACTCGGCCTGAACACATACAAGTATGCTGAGCAACAAAACTCGAGTTGCTAATGATACATTGCATGCAGAAAAGGGTAAAAAAATGGTTTACTGACATTTATGCTTGAACTCCAGAGCTCAGCAGCAAGTTCCATGCGCTCTACTAGCAACCCACCTCCTCCTTTTGAGCATATGAGAATTGGAACCTTAGTCTCACTCCTGCATCCGACATACATTTCAATCATAAGTCACAAGCATATACCATATAGTTTGGACTGCTATAATCATCCAATGTGGCGTTAAAGAATGACCCAGAAAGTGAATTGTTCATCCAACTTGAAATCGAACCGACTCTGTAACTGACGCATACTAAATTACCCGCTACAGGTATAACATCCTCTTTCCAGAATCAACTGTTCGTTTTAGATGAAGCATAATTTAGGAGATATATATAAGCAAAAGCGTTTACCTGAAAGGTCTGATATCGAGAGAAGCATGATGAACAATTGCCTCCAAAGCAAGGCTAGTCCCAACAGCAGCAGGAGGTGATGATTTCTTCAAGCGACATAAAACCAAGTGAAAAAGATTGATATCAAGTAGTCAACAAAATGAACTAGAATGAGGTAGGGAGACATTCAGGAAAACTGTAAACCTAAGCAGTCTATGGCTTTGAACCACAAACCGGCGACACCCAAAAGATGTGCTATAAAAAATAGTAGGTGACAGGAAGAAGATTTTTCCACAACCCCATTGATCAAAGCGAAACTAACCAATGATATACTAATCTAGTGATTGAAGGATTACACTAAACCTTAAGCTAACAAAGTACATGCTCTTAGAGTGCTTATGAGAGCAATACGGATAAACAAATTAACACAACTAAAAATCTACCATATCCATAAATTCCCCACATCAACATGCTTTATGAGCAATACAGAAAGGTATAAATCTAAATCAGTTCGTAAAGAAAGATCATGGATAGGCTCACACATGCTCAAGCTCCCATTTCTTGTGAAGTAAATAATCATAACGACCTCCAATTGCCAGCAATGTCCCGTCTGTGGCTGACCCATGACCCACCTTTCTCAAGTAAACCTTAATCATGAAAACTTGCCAGTTTTAAGATGCTAAACTGAGAAATTTAAAGAAAGCATGAAGAGTCAAAAAAGTGTGGATGTTGAGGAAGCAAATGTACTGAGCTATGACCAAGTTATCAACCAGATAGTTAAAAACTTGAATGTTGTGGGGTTCAACTGAAAATTTTAGCAGAATTAATTATAATTTCTATGAAGTACCAGGAATGCTCAATGAGCAGACAAAGAGTGAAACTACTTCCAAAGTACAAGAGTAAGGCGGGACAAGCAACTCTTCGAACTATATGTAATATGTTGACAAGCTACAAATGAGTAGTGGGAAAAAGTGGTATAAAAGAGATGTTATAAGCGCAATGACTATCAGATTCAGAATAAGAATGGAAATTGCTAGGGAGCTGGATCAAGAGATCTAAAGACTAAACGATGAAAACCTTTTTTGAACATAGTATACCTGGAAAAATATATCTCTATGATAACTCTCAGTGGGCGGCATGAGAGCATCAATGAACACATGTTTTTCGATTTTCCACACCCTGAGATAGCTCAGCAGATCAGATAGCTCATCAATTGCCTTGCGTGTGGATTCATCTGCATCAGTATTCATAATTAGATTTTCAAGAAATCAATACATGAAAACATGTGAAACAAAATATCAATTCACAAACCTGCCGGAAGGGCTCCTCTCAACCTTGGCAATGTTTGATTGGCATCTCCACAAAATCTCAAACTCACAGTTTGCAACCTATCTACAACAGCTTCTGCAAGACCAAATTCCTGAAAAAGATCACGGATAGAAATTAGCTGCATAACTTGAAAAGGTCAAGGATGAGAGGAGTTCAGAGTTAGATGCGCTGAGCTGTTGTCAGCAGTTGTATTCCATAGAGGTTAAATGTCACTGCAGTTTATATAATATAGTTCCACTGTTTCACACACCTGTAGTAACTGATGCCTAATGACAACCCATTTTGACTTCCACTCTGATGATTGAGGGTGCAAGCAACTCAATAATGACAGAAGCTAGCAGAAGGCAAAAGACATTTAGTTACATTGAAAGAATTCCATGTCTATAAATGAAGCCGATGGGAAAAGAGAGTACCTCCGCTACTTTGTATCTGTTCTCAGATCTGATCCCAGCCCATGACCAGATTGCATCTAGTAGTTTCCCATGATTGATATGAATATCACATGAATCAGGCTGGAAAAAGTGAGCCATTATATCTACAGTGACCTGCAAGCCAACATCATATTGCACGAGTAGGGATAACCAATTAATAAATTGCTGATGCATGCATCTGCTTATGCAAGTAGGAGTAAATCAAAATCATCAGCAACTCGAATGGAACCAACACACTAAGAGAAAAAGACTCAATAAAAGCATTTGTTCCACAAACAGATTATCGGAAGAATAGGATACCTTTATAACCTCCGCCTCTATCAAACCTGATGTACCTCCGATGATGTCAAAATCCCCCTAGATAACACAGTAACAGGAATGAACTAGGAGGTTTCATATATCCACATTAAGATGATGACGCAATAAACTCACATGATCACCAGAAGATTGTCACAAAGAGGGAAACAAGTTAGCATGCAAACATTATGGACTAATGTAATATGAAGTACCTGAAGGTAGCGGTTTGGAGACGAATGGCCGACAGCTCTTCTATAAACACTTGACACCTCATATCTCTTGTAAGATGTTTTCTGCAAATAATACGAATCATTTATCCAGCATCATTCAGAACTCCTCAAGCAATATCTACATGTCTACATATCTACATATTTAATTCAAGCGATAATGTCATTGCATTGGACAATCCATGATTCAGGAAAAAACAACTACATATCTACCTGATTTGCAACAATCCATCTAACGAAAGATGACCGTAGCTCATGGATAAGTTCAATCATGTCACCGCCATCGGACAAAATTTTTAAAGTATTCCTTTACAATACAACGTACAACCACTTTTAGTAAAAAAAAAATAATTGATAAAAAGCATAAAGTTTGGAACTTCAACTAACAAGAAATTTCAAGAGGACCTGTCAAACTGAGGGCTGTCACCAATAGATGCATTGGGATTATCTCCAAATGCTTACCACAGTGCTGCTTGAAGACTTCCTTAGTGAGATCTACAACATGATCACGGATTCTAGTGCCAATTTCAGAGAACTGGAGAGGGGAACTATCTTCTGTAGCTAATTTCAATCGACCACTATGATGATTGCTGCTTTTCGAGCTTAATGTTTCTTCATCAAAGATAGCACTGACAACTTCATCATAGACACTTGAATCCTCTGAATTCTGCATTGTCCTCAAAAATTCTGCAAAATACTATAATATTCATTCAGAAAATCAGAAAACATGATTTATTTATTTTAACACAATCAGTTTCGAACATCAATAATTTCCATTCCATTGCTAAGTTTAAACATTACATTTCCCATCTTCACAAGCATCTTGCTCATCTTGCTCAGAAATTCCACATGTGACCTAATGATCGGTTAAGATCTTTACCATTATGCATCAGACACAGATGCACAAGACATAGGAGAATGGTGTTGTCCTATACATGTAGCCGAAATCATGCAATGCGATACAGACTTGGTTTTCATTGTTTATGCATCATAATTCATAAATAGACGCCAGGTCAACTTCTCAAACCATTGTCAACCATAACTTCTGCGACGCTTTGATCCACATCAACTCTCCAAGGTTGCTGCGAACCACAAAGAATAAGAGGTCACTCATATCTATATCTATTCCACAGTCTCAATATCCCTCCAGAATTTGGGACGGGAAATCACAGAATGCTGTAGATGTTCATCTCAGGCCCAAGATTTCTAACATTAAAACTTATGCCCATTCTACATTACAAGGTTGGTGTTGCAGTAATAGCAAAAAAATAAAAATCTATCTGCCCTAAACCTCCTCTCAACTCACCTTTTCCGGCCCTTCAAGCTCACCTTTTTGAAAAGATAAAGTACAAGAGATGGACCGTTTGAATGTATATCTATTCTAAATTCTCCCAAGGGATATCACTAGCACAAAAAAAAAAAGTAAAAAAATTGGAAGAGAAAGCGGTGCATTATGACTAGTCACACAAGTTTCAGAGCGATGTACTCCCTCCTTCCCAAATAAATTGTGACACATTATTAAAAATGAACGTCACACATAAATCGCAACACTTCTATATAAGGCAAGTTTAGGATGCTAAAATTCCAAAATACCCATATTTATATCACATCATCTTCTTTTTCATTACTTTTTCTCTATTCATTCACTCACATTTTTCTCACCCACTCACAAGGACACTAAGGTAAAATTATACAAAATCAAAGAATTCCTTAACAATCGTGGTAAGTCAACACATCACAATTTATCTGGGACTGAGGGAGTAAATAGCAAGAGGTTAAAAATATGATCAGGCAGTAACCACTTACTGTCTAAGAGCTCATATTCCATCCTTGGAGGAAAAGCATGTTGGAGAAGTTCTGTGGCAGATGGGCGTTCTGATGGACTCTGAGACATCAAACGTCTAAGCAAGATTGCTTGCTCGGGAAATTCAGCAACCCAACCTGAAGGAAGCTTTCCTTGCAGCTTTAGATCCGAAAGTATAATGTGCCTCTCCATTGCTGTCCCAAATGGGTGCCACAGTTCAAAAAATACAACTCCAAGGCTATACATATCAGCCTGCAATCATAGACCCAAAATAAAATAAAATAAATAAATAAATAAATAAAAGTTCAATGAAATGACAGGGTATTGAAACACAATACCCAGGCACCACAAAGAGATTCTCTAAGGTCCAAAGGAAAACATATATGACCTTTTCATCAATCCTTGGCCATCCTTGCTCAATCTGAGGTGCAGTATAAAAATATGTCCCAATTTGCCCGGTACCATCAGTAGAAATACCAGGAGCATCAGAAGTGAAAGCCGGATTCTGGTCGAGTCGCTCAAGCTTCAAGAATTTTGCTGAGATGGACAAATGCGGTCAGAATTAAGAGCATATATGAGAATGCAAGAGACCCTCGCACGTTGACAACCAAAAAGTAACATAATATTTTAATTTATGCTTCACAAGTAGAGGCATTCATGACCCCACAAATGATGATTTGCTTGAACGTGTGCTGTTTTTGTAAGATTCATAATGAACAAGGATAGACAATGTTCATCATATACATTGATCACGTAAAGAACTGAGAAGATATAGCTCCTTAAAAACCAAAAACACAAGAGTATAGTGGCCATACAATCAACGATAGAAGATATTGAGAAGTAGGATATCAAAAAATAAACCAGGGATAGATTTAAGATAATAGCGAGGCCAAAATCGCCGATTTTGATATCATTGCGAGCATCAAAGAAAATGTTGTTGGGAGTCAAATCCCTATGGATTATTCCTTGTCCATGTATACGTGCCAGTCCTTCAACAATTTGCCGAAACAAATGCCAGGCGAAGTCCTTGTCAAAATAATTGTAGGATTCAAAAAGTTGGCGAAGAGTCCTTCAAACCAAACGAAACAAACACATCCTTGTTACATACTTGATCAAAATGAATAAAAATTTATGCCCACGGAGAAGGCTAAAAATAAAAGTTATGCTGACAGCACAAGCAGCATCAAATGGAACCTTCTCCTGAGCTACTTTATATCCTAATTACAGGTAGCTAGCACAATCCCAAAGAGAACAGGTAGCAGACAATTAAAAGAAAATAAAATACTAGTATAAAGAGAACAAGAAGTTTATCCTATCCAAGAGGTGGCAGTCTTCCCTTCTGATTACTTGGAAGGCAAGGTCAGCAAAGAAGTTCATCACACCTCTAGCGACTTCTTTCTAGAAGGAAGGCAAAAGAAAGAAAGAAACGCATGGAGAAAACCCTATAAACCAAAACAATGACAACCTGCACGCATTGTAATTGGCACATCACCAACAACAGAACATCTTCCAGAAAGTCAAGGGATCTGTCAGGACCATAGTCAGAGGACATGCAAACAAGCAAACAACCAAACCGAAAAGAAAAGAACAGAAAAGAATAGAAAAAACCTCACACCATAGCCTATTCTGGATTGAATTGGAATGGACTTATTTAACGTGATTTTTTCGCTGATGTCGCAGTTAGAACAATCATGGAAAGAAAAACACTGACAGAATCTTAGATAGATTGAAATTGCAACTGTCAATAAAGAACGACCTCGCGAGGCTATTATACTCGCATCATGGCTACCTCGGGCAATACTCCAAATGTATGTGAAGGTATGTTGATTCCAGCATCTCTTTTCCATCTCCCGAGATGCTTCTGCCTACGTTACTGAATGTGGTGCTCAATCCAGATCTTGAACCCCAAAGACTTCCATTAAGGCTCCCCACAACTCCTGTTTCAAACCAGGCCTGAAATGTTTATCAAATCTCTTGAATGAGTTGAGACAAAGCAAGAACACTATTATGATGGTCAAGTTAGTTTAAAAAGAGAGCTCTGACGTGAGAATCCAAAAAAAACTAATACGCTGATAGCTGCACAGGATAAAAGATGATTTTAAAGATCTCTGACCTGGTAATAGCGGACTACATGATGATGCTGTAACTGTGAAAATGTTGCAACTTCCCTGCACATCCAATTAGAGAATTGTGGAAAGACATGAGAATCCCAGAGTATAAGGGTTCACCATTCTGGTTTGCTAGTGCTATCAACAGCATACAGCTAACCAAAAAAGAGTTAGAGTCGAGCAACCAAAACAGCACAGAAAGAGCCAACAAAATTTCTACAATCAAAATCAGAAAGAGAAGCATGTTTTGCTGTACAGGAAGAATTATCTAGCATTCAAACAACCTTTAAGGAACCAAGTGTAGTCATGGAGAGCATCACAATGTAACAGAGCAAAGTTCCACGACCACTGATCATGCACTGACAAGGTAGTATACAATTGTATATAATATATGCTACCTCAATATTCTATCATTGATCGGGGGCCTTTCATCCTTGAGACGAATCATTTTTACAGCATAATGTCTTCCATCTAACTTGTTTTTGCACAGCACAACATGACCAAACCCACCATGACCTGTCATTCAAATCATACGGCATTATGACACTCATGCTTTGAATACTATGAAACCTAATACGTCTTAGGGGTATGACAACAACAACAACAAAAGGAACAACAACAACAACCCAGGTGCCCATGTCTTCGGGCCATGAAAATCAGATAAAACTACTATAAGACTTCCCAATCTTGCAATAAAAAAACCTTCTACTCAGCCACAAAAACTGAGCATATGGTATTAGAGCACTATTGTTCACAGCCTACTACAAGAAGTATTAAGGCTTTCGCTTTAAAGTCAGTAAGGGCCTCATCAAAGTTTCAAAGGGGTAAGATTCGTTCTGCTTCAAGTGGAGATTAATTTTTCCATACTCCAAACCACAGAAGAATAATTGCAGGAGAAGTTACAGAGTGCATGCACAAATCGTTTCTGATCATCCAGGCAATGTAGGAAGTAAGCTCATCCCTTCCTGTTTCTATTACAGTCAAACGCAACTGAGGATTTGTGTGCATGAATTCTCCACTACAAAGTTAGGAGGTTTTCATTTACACTTAGAACACTTTTGCTGCAAAGTCAAAATGTATTTCCATTGCAAAAGGCCAATGTAGCTACTGAGCACGCACATGACTTTCCCCAAAAATCAATAACCATGAGTATGAATCTATGACAGTTAGCCTAAATGCAACTCATCTCACACTCAATATAAGCTTGCATGCTGCAAGTACTCATCACCTACACTTCGATGCAGAAAGATCTAAAGAAAATATGACTCTGTCATGGTTCTTGAATGGCAGAAGGGGAGATGGTGAGATAAAATACTTCAGACATCTTGGAAAAATACGGGGATATTCGACGAATTAAGAAAGTTATAAGCGGCGCCAATACTTCTCATCAAAGGCCACATTGAAATAACACCACCAATAAACAAGTTTATATTTAGCATAGTTCTTCACATGACTCGAGATTTCTTTACCAAGTGAACGTAGCTCTTCAAAATCGTTCATGTACCGTGAGCTTGGCAGAGAGGGAGCTTTTTGCTCTCCAAGAACAGGCACTGCCTCCCAAAATTGAGATATCCTGGATGTGACCTATGCAATTGGTTTGATTCAAACGAAAAAAGAAAAAAAGAAGAACATAAATTCAGGGAGGGTTTTCAATCATTATAGAGCAACTCTACGCAACAAACATAGTAAATAAAAATCAAAGAGAATATCCAACCATGTGGTTGCCAAAGACATCTTCAAAGGTTCTTTTGTACTGAGAAGCTGGCTCAGATGCTAGATGAGACACCTCTTCTGAAATTATCTGGAAATAGATCAAAGTTAACTCCTAGGTAAAAGCAGAGGCTACGATTTAAAATCTTTGTCCATAGTACATACCCCGAGATTCTTCAATTCTGAAGTTAATTCCGGCAAGGCCTCTGCAAGAGCCCCATTGGACCCACAAGCCAGACGAAGAAGATGAGCCTACAGCAAAGCAAGCCAGGTTATGACAATGTGTCTGCAAATTAACAATATACCTACATAATGGCGTAGATAAGAGACAGATAAATACCATGATGAGATCTGTTTTAGATTTATCCGATGCTTGGAAGAGAGAAGTTGGATTAGAAGATGACGCATCCGCAGACTCACCAGTATCAGTATCATCACACGATTCATCACCGTTCTCGTTGTCATCGTCATCGTCGTTGTCATCTTCGAGATCAGTATCCTAATAAAGAATTAGTGAAACTAACAATAAAAGGTTCTCCATTCCACAAAAATACCTCCATTGAAAGAAGTAAAACGAAGCCAAAAAAATTGTCGGCAACTAAACATTCAAAAATTAAGAGCAGAATGGTATCTACCCAAATGCCAAACGGAACTATAACTGTAAGCCTGTATCTGGAACTTTCTTAAGCAAAAAAGTCAGAGAATCATATTTAGCAGAAAAATTAAAATGCAAAATAACAAAAATGTGCATAATCCAGTAAATCTAGTCATATACCACAACAACCAATCAATAAGAGGAACTACAACGATACTATTTCCAAATTATCTGAGCTCAACATCAACCATGTCAGGTTATCCCCAAAAATTCAAACGAACAAATCCCAAAAATTCTAAATATGCTACAATAACACCCAGGGGTGTTATTATACAATAGATGTTAACAACTTAACACCCAGTAACAGGAAGACTATGAGGACAGTACCTTAACTTAAGTTATCCAGGGAACAAAGATGTACAGAAAATTAGAAGAACCATATGCTGATATGCCTATAAATACTGGTGCTAACCTACCTCGTTACCTGATTCACTCACAGCGGTGCACTCTACAAACCTTTGTGGGGGTCCACTTGAATCAGTATGAGAGAGGTTTTTATTCTCGTTGTCGCTATCTTCCTCAAGGGTCCCCAGTGCTCTTGAATTAGTAGCTTTTGAAGTTCGTTTATCCACCACACACATTTAAGGCCTTCCCCTGATTAAAGTTTCTCTCAACACCCCCATATACATGCTTGGAAACAGGAGCTAAGTGCAAGTGTGATAAAGAGCTCTTTCCACTGTTACTGTCTCTTCCGAAAGTCCACCGCCATGATTCTCCTAAGCCGTTAAAGAGATCCAGAAAACCATAACTGAAAGGTTCATTAGAAGTGTCAGCTACATCAGAAAACATTGATATGTCCTGCGATGATAACACCGCCATGATTCTCCTAAGCCGCTAAAGAGATCCAGAAAACCATAACTGAAAGGTTCATTAGAAGTGTCAGCTACATCAGAAAACATTGATATGTCCTGC
>JAOVYX010011634.1:17694-33102 GCA_035668315.1 Drosera spatulata
GATGATAATTGGCTATTGATATCCCCAAGCAACTCTGGGACCTTCAACGACAAAGCAACAACGACAGATTCAGCATGGGCACCAGGAGAAGAATGGTTATTTTATCAGCCATAACTAATAGCCGAGTAGCAAAAGGACACACTTACACTGTCTGGTTGCTGACTCTGTGGAGCAATTTCAGAAAGAAATTCTTGAGCAGCCTCCACCAAATTGAAAATCATCACACGCCCTTCTCGAGCATTGAAAGTCGCCTAGAGCAATTAATCACATTAGTCATAAAATCTATGAAATAGAGAAAGACTGAAGCAGGGCACAAGCTGCATATTGTGTTGAGGCATAATTGGTTCCAATGCGACAGACTCAAGAAAGGTACTACAAGGATAAGGTGAGCTAACATTCTTTAGTTAAGCAGTGTGTTAATCAAGCAAGTCAATGATAATTAGTGGCGCATGCAAACCATAAGATAAAGCATTAAAAAGGCAAAACCAGGCCAAATAGTTTCCTCAAAAAATTTTTAAGATTCACAAGCACCCGTTCATTAAGCACAGACAACAGGTTATCAGCATCACTCTCAGATAGTCCTTCTTCTGAAGTTATCTGCAGCTTAGGTGTCTTGAAAGGATATCCAGGTATGCACCTAGAAACGAAAAAGAATGTGAGAATCAAAATGTGAAGACAAGTGGACAACAAAGAAAAATATATAGCGAATCTTAATCCGAAAACGTGGAAGGCGAGAGAACAAAGACCTAACCGCACAAGTAAAACAGCTGAAACATCCATATTCTCATAGCCCGTATCCTTTGAGTAAGGCCTGCAGGCATTACAAATAAAGATGAGTTAACTATAATGTATTTATCCTTAAAGGATGCTCGAGGAAGTAATGGGCTTTTAAATACCTGATCTTGATACCAACTCGAGGAGGAGACTCTGAGACGATCACACAGTCTTGTTGAAATATTGCGGACCTAAATACCATATAAAAACACCAGTTGACTGGATCCATTACTCGACCTATTACTATATCTATCAAAATACTGCAAGCTCTTGCCTTCTAAGCTAGAGTAATCACATCCGATTGTGAAGCCATTCAACAATCAAATTCGCCCATTTCGTAAGAATGAGAAGCCAATACATGACAAACAAAAATGGCCCAACTCCCACAAAGCTACTAGAACACCACCTTACAGAAAAGATTACCCACCCTTTGTCCCTTCACCCAAGTCGGATTCGGATAAGAAATTATTAATATCGTGGACTTAATACCACAACCTTGAACTTTTGATGGAGTCGGTTCCGAGGCATTGGATCGAAGAAGGTGTGAAATGAGATCAAGACTTTGGATTCATACAATCCTCATATGCTTACTAAGTGTAATGAGGTTTTTTTTTTTTTTTACACAAGTTTCAAAATAATCATCATAGGCATTCTACAATTCACTTGAACGGTTGAAACCTCGATAGAACTGGTTCCTCGACAATCTACAATGCACTTCTTACGCCTCAAAACCTATCACAACATCTTCATTCCTCATCACGTGACGAGTTATCCAAATAGTGTACCACGACATTAAGACTTTGCGTAATTTGGCAACTCAATTATCCGCGCGCACACTCACAATTCCTCATCGATTATTTATATCCGTAGACTAATACTTCACTATCAAGCCTATAATACCATAATATCTATCGGGGGTTGATATTGCCAAGGCAGAATTTGATTCTGCCAAGGCAACACATAAGTATGGGATATTTTATACAAAAAATTAAAATAAAAATGTTAGTGAGTGGGTGGCCTTGGCAGAATTCTGCCTTGGCAATATCAATTCCCCTATCTATTTTGACAAAATATAAGTAAACAATAATTCAATCTCAAAGAAAGTGAGAAATGTAATCATTAGCTAGCTCACAAGGCAGTGAACTCCTCCGAAATGAGATCGCTGTGATCGGCGAAATTCGACGAATGATCCTTCGTCGCCGATCTCCCTTTGTTCTTCCGTTTCTTCTTCGATGCCCGCCCCATTCAACTCAAACTCAATCCAATCCGAGTTTCGATTCTGCAAAGGGGAAGTTTCTGCTAGGGTTTTGTGGGAAATCGGTGGCGAAGAATGAAAAGGAGATCGCCGATGAGGGGGGAATTCGCGGCGGCGGAGAAGGAAATGGATGAAAATGGCCGGCGAGGGCAAATCTGTGATGATGGAGTGGAGTGGCCGGCGGCTCTTTGCTTGTTTTTATCTGAATTGTTGATTTTATTTATTTTTACCGTCAATAAAACTTGTACGATATAAACCATTTTCTTCTTCCCATTAAAAAAAATCCAATCCTAGTAATTAAAATATTTATTATATATTTTCATGTGTTATTTTCTACCAAATAATATGATAAGAATTTTATTTTGACACGAGGTTATCATTGATGTTTCATAATATTATTTGTTCGTCCCACGTATCATTTATAATGCGAATAATTTTTTGATTATGTGAAAAAATATTATATTTTTTATGAGATAGAGATAACAAAATATTAACCCATTATAGATTTACATAGTAGTCATAATGAAAAAATTTACCTGATTGGATCACTATTTAAATTTACTTATTGACTTACGATATAAACTCCAAAAATATGAGAGCGAAACTTCTGAAACGCGCGCTCTATGTAAACTGAGCAGACAACTTAAAAGATTATTTCAGCAAATTAGTTCCAGATGACAGGATATCAGAACCAAGAGGCCATTGCTTCGAGAAGGAATTCAACTTTGCACCCTCCTCTCAACCATTGATTTGCTATTAATTGAAAAATCGTATGGAATATAAGAAAAATCCATTCAAAAGAGAAACAGTTCTCAAATGAACACGGAAAATAGTTCATGCCAAATACGGACTGGCATCGAGAACAACGAAGACATCTACACGTAAAGGCAAAAGTATACAGAAACTGGTTAATTGTTCATTTGGAAAGAGCAAACGCCTCAAGTCCGGTGATCCTTTGGGGATATCAAGCACCCCTTGCAGGCAGAACCTTCTTCAGTTTCTTTAAAACTTCAGGCGGCGACATCAGGGTTATAGCATCCGTCCACTCATGCAAAAGAGCAAACCCAACCTCAGGAAGCAAATCACAATCCGGATCGAGTTGAGCAACTTTTTTACCAGCCTTCAGGAGTTCAAGGAACTGATGCTCGAAGATCACACGAGATGCAGATTTCGCAACACCATCCGATAAATCCAAGTTGTTGCAGAGTGGCTAAGCTTTCATTCCACTGCCCAACGGAAACTTGCTTCAGAAACTGAGCAAGCTCGGGTGAATGCGAAGGAGGAAGTCCTGATTCTTCTTTCGGCTCAACCATGCTGCTCTTAAGGGCAGAGCTCTTTACAGTAGATTCCTCCTTGCTTGCCATGAAATCCTAGATAAAAACACAACGCATAAAAAACCAAGCTGATTACACAACATGATAGTATCAATTAGGCGTCACCCCCATCCACATGGCAAGCGGCCTAGACCAACAAGGACAATGTGCATGAGATCAAGAGTTCAAATCTACTTAGGTGACAAGCTGTTTTATGATGGTGAGTTCATTGATAATTATTGGTTTAAAGAATCTATTGGGTTTACGGGCTATTTGATAGCTCAAAGAAAAATCCCTCATGATATCTTTTTATTTTTTAAAGGATAGTATCAACTATTCTCAAAGATGGCGAGGTATCATTCAACATAATCCAACAAACAAAAGAATGTCTCCAACCGAAAGATAAAGCGTCCAAACAAATCTGTGGCTCACAAATGTGTTTCTTTTTTTTTTTTTTTTTCCTTTTTCTTTTCACAACATAACCACTCCAGAAGATGTACCAAATTATACGGCTAGGGTTTTACGTTGAGGGGATTGTCTTGAATCTATCTCTAACCGATTCTCTGTTTTGGTTCTAGCATTTGATGGTTAAACATAAGGGTTTCAAAATATTTTACAAGCATAGTATGAAAGTAACTCCTAAAACAAGACAAAAACATGGTAGAAATTTTAATATTCTAAGCTAAGCCAAACAAATTACCAATCATCACACATCTCACAAACAACAACAACCCAAATGTTTCTATCAAAAGTATGTCGAGATACACACAGTGTTAACATAACAAGGGAGACGGGTTTTGGAGCACATCTCAAAAAAAGAGCCGACCAAGTCATAGAACATCAAAATATAAGAAACGAGCGACAAAACATTCAAAAGAAAACACGGATGAATTGATGCAGTAAGAAAAGGATTGACAGGTAAAAGATGTGTACCAACTGAGATGATCGGCGAAACCAGATCCGGCGGCGGATGGTTGGGGTTGTGGAGAACGGTGTAACCGAGATGATAATCTAGGAGACATATGTGTTGCTTTGTACAAACAGTTCATGAGAAATGGACTTTTAATAGCGACTAGAATATTATCATGTCGGCTGTGCAGTTTATTATCATTTTAAAATATGTTTATGTGTTAAAATCATACAGTTTTTGTGTTGATTGCGATTTTTATGTTATAAATTAAACAAATTCTGACTATCTGCATGCTACATGTATTATTTATGATTTTTTAATATGTTATGTTTATGTATCGAATCATGTGTTTTCTTAATATGTTTACATAGATTAAGTACATTACGTCCTCCCTATACCCTGTCAATTGACGGGATTATCTGAATTGTTATTGTTGTCATGTGTTGAATTATGGGGTTGATTTCGATCCAACAATAAGACCATCATTCTAGTTTTTATCTTTTTAAAAATGAATAAGATATAAAAAAAAGGATGACGTGTCAGCGTCCGGCATATAATCAGATTTTATGTATTTATATATAATAAATTTTTTAAGATTATTTATTTTTGTTAAAGATGTAAAAAAATGAGGGCGTGTGGCTTTTTCACACCACATTTTGTGTATTTCTTTATAGAATAGATTATTTTGATTTTGTTGTAATTTTTTCTTTTTTGTTTTCATGTTTTTAGAAAATAATAAGATGTTATAAAAAAAATAAAAAATGGCGTGCCACCATCCCAAATATATATCATAGTTTTGTGTACAGTTACGTCTTACAATACGATTTTGTGTATTTATATATATAATAGGTTATATTTTTTTGTGATAAAGTTTTTTTGTTTTTTTAAATAAAATTTAACATTTGAAAAAATTGATTACGATTTGAAAAGATTGATGACGTCCCTATATACATATAGTTATAGTAAGATTCCTTATTATTTTTTATTATAAATATTACAGAGTTTTTTTTTTCTTGTTTTTTTAATAAAATTTAACATTTGAAAAGATTTAAGATCATTTGAAAAGATTGATGACGTCCCATGTCCCATAATTTGATGTCTCATTTCTTGATATTTTATGGGTATTTGTATATATAACAGATTATTGCTCTCAACATCCAATGATATTGCATCTATTGATAATAAAATTGTTACAAAAGAAACAATTTGATAATCTCTAACATAAACAAGTACTCATCCTAGATAAATTTAAAGTTGTCGTTAGTGAGTAGTTGTATGTGTTTTGAAAAGATCCCTCGTTTCATCAGATTATGGGATGAAAAGATTTTTTCAAGCACACTACAAAAATACACGACATTAAGTGCACGTACATCAACGGTTAGATTCACGACGACTGCCCAAAACAAAGCAACGGGAAGGCACCTCCAAGGACTTCACAAAGCAATGTTCTTCACTAGTTTACACCAGGAACAGAAACTATGGAGACTAGCCAGCTCCATTAACAGTAATAATTATCAATATCATCAAGAGAAGTCCGCCGCTCTTTAGCTGCAACACAATGGGGACTCGTAGATCAACTAACAAGAGCAAGAACCTTGGATTTGCGCCACGCCCAATAATTCGCTCTTAGGGGATCAATGGATTCCAAGACGGAGCAGATCGTCTCTGCCAAACTAGAATCCGACTCATGAGTATGAAGAGCATTGACAGCATCTTTGAATTCTGGGCTCGGTAGGAAGCCGCAGGTGATGAGATCCAAGAGCATGTTTAAAGCAAATACACACAATCTCTTTCCAAGCAAGACCTTGAGGCACATGGAAGAGATGCGGGGATCACAGATAAAAGATTTGGTGTCGTCCTTGAAGAGGCCTTGTAGGTATCTCCACGGGCTCTCGTTCTTGGGATATGCTAAAATGGCTTTGATGGAGTAGTCAACTTCTGAGTCTCTCATGGCTTTTAGGCCTCCCAGTTGAGGTGATCTTGTTACAACAAAATATCTCTGTTACATATGAAAAGCACATCAGGACAGACAAATATTCGAACAAAAGTAGCAACAAATGTCCAGACAAGTATCTGCATTGTCGTACCACTATATCAAGATGTGAAGTTAGTTCTACCATAACGAAAGGACTCAACCAATACCTGATTCCAAGCAGAGTTGTTAAAAATGTCGTCTGTCAGCAACATATGACAATAATCGAGTTCATCTTCCCAACCTCCCAATGCTTGAAGCACCCACTGCCCATGAAGCAACGAATCGTTTGCATACTTCATAAATAAGAACTACAAAGAGAACAACTAGATTTCGACCAATATAAAGTGAAGGCGTGGACAGATAGGAGATCCACCTGTCTATGAGACCATGCGTGGTAATGTTTTGCATCTGTGGAGAGAATCTTCTTCGTGAATTCAAGTTCCTTTGTCGTCACAACAGCCCCCAGTTTCTCTGCAAGCCATCGCCTGTGATGCCTGCAAAAGCCTAATTTCAAATCATTCATATGGAATGGACGAACACGATCGGGATATGGAGATCATGAACCAATCTTCCACAAAGTCACACATTAACCAGAACAGCAATCTTATCACTGAAACCGTGAAACTATATCACTTTAAGTGAATCTATTCTAGTATCATTTAACTCACCATATCTGGTAGTTCTTCGAATTACTCTTTGCTATGTTTCCAACAAAATCCAGTTCAGTCAACAAACCAGCATTGAGGGCCTCCAGTACAAGACGCCTAAAATGCCAGACCTGTAAACAAAAGAAGCTCAATCACATCCCTATTTAATAAAACCTGCAAAACAAATTACAATCCAGGACCTAAACTTCAACGACCCGTCTTTTCTTGTTCATCAGATCAAAAACCGATCATTTCACACAGAACTCCACACACTGAATGTTAATACACTGACATCATTATGATGGTTTTTCCATCAACTTCATCTTGGTATCATAGCATGTAGTATAACATAAGATTCTAGTTCGAAATCTAACGATAGTATTTGTTAGTGTGGCTTTTCGAACACATAAAGGTTATTTCGGGGAGTATTACACTATTACTACAACCACCACCACAATATTCTCGTCACATGGCACGCTCTGCAATCTAACCCAAGAAAGACTGCTACCGATTTGAGTATTACTATAAAAATAATACTTCTTCCATCCCATTCAATTATAACAGTTTGACTTTCGCTCTTGTCGAGGCAAGCTTTGATCTACCATCAAACGTTGTTTTTGCAAGATTTATCATCAAATGTCAATGATAGTTGTGAACTTGCGCATTTCAACCGAATGCCCATTGCAGGACAAAACATTGTTTGATAAGAAAACGAAGCTATCCAAAATAAGTATTGAATACTAAAATATACATGATGCTGCAATTTGAATGGGACGGAGCCAGCATCATTTAATCAGTTTTCTACCATAAGTTTGAGCTTTCAATCGAATTTGAGTTTTCTACCAAACCCTAAACCCAAACAAAGCCTCACTCTCTCACCGTATAATTCCCGGGATTCAACCGGATCGTCCTCTCCGTCAACCAAAGCGACCTCGGCGACCTCTCATCGGCGACGTAAACAGCTCGAAAGTAGCTCATTGTTTCCCTGAACTCGTCTGTGTAGGCGATTGGGACGACGGGATTTGGTCCGTCGTCTTGCGGCAAAGGGACGATGTCCGACCACTCTGGGCGGTTGCTGAGGGGGACGGATTGGTCGGGGTCGGAGTCCATGGTGGTGGTGATGGCGGCGACGAGGTGGTGATTGCGGCGGCGGCGGCGGCGGCGGTGAGGGAGTGAAGCTCGCCGGGGAATTGTGTCGCGTGGAACGTGCATTCGGTTAGATGTACAAACCTAATAACTCGTCACATGTTAATTTTGATACTCTCTCCGTTAAATATTTATTTTATTTTATATATATGAATTTTAAAATTTTTTAATCATATAATCTTTTATTTTGGGACAGAGATAATAACACTTAAATTTTTTATTTTATATTTTCGTTTTATTGGGAAATGAAATAAATTTGTTTGATAATTTCATTTTTGTTTTCTATTTTTTTTAAATGGATAAAATAAAAGTAAAAAATTTAAAAAAATAATTTTTAATTTCTGTTTTCTATTTCATTTGAATGAAGCATTCAAGATTCTCTTTGCTCAAAATCATTTTACAAAATAAAATAATTTTGATTTTCGTTATTGATTTTCTGTTTCTATTATTGGTTTTGATTTTTCTAGTTTTGAGTAATAATATTCAACAGTCCTTAGTAAACTATACTGATTTCATTAAAATTACAACCTTTGTAAAGTTGGATCAAAAGTTTTTTGGTGTTACTAATTGTCTACAAGACGACCAAAAGTGATTTTATGTACAATTATAGCGAAACATTTATGATATTTTAAGTTAAACTCTTTAATCATGGACTTGACATAATATTGTTGTATCCTTAACACTAATAAAAAAAACTACTTAAAATATATATTGGATAATACAATTATTATATAATATTATAATTTTAATGGGCCTGAGGAAGTACTATTTCGTATTTGTAATATTGTTACTTCCTCGGTGCCCTATTGATCGAGCACTTGAACTTTCGTAATTACTGAGACCCAATATGTGTCGTAGGACGCTCATATGTGGTTGTGTAAATTGTCGTAAATTTTACATGTTTATTTAAGTTATACATATTTTAATCGTATAAATACTACAAGGCTATAAAACACTCTTTGATAGAGAAATGAGACTTCGTATTTACAAGTATTCGATACTGAGAAATATGTATATGCGTGACTTAGGAGAGAATAAAACGACAAACTGAGTGATTAAGGAGAGAATAAAGCGACAAAATGTGTGATTTAGGAGAGGATAAGCGACAAAATGTGTGATTTAGGAGATGATAAAGCGACCAAGACTACAACCCAAGTGATATCGAATCTCATAATTATAGGATTAGGAGAAAAATGATTTAGCATTGAAACAGACTCTCTTAAATAATGGACAAGGAAATGCCCATGAACTGAAGCACCCGCCGCATGCATGGCTCCTGTCGAGGACAATTTCACCTGCACTTCCATCGTCATGACACATACAAAACCAAATCATCCACATACAAGACAGTTTTTTGCATGCTCTATATAAAAACAGACGACACAATGAATGATCTTCATGTAATTCTCGAACAGAGCATTCCGAGTCGCCATTCTTTGAAGAACGGCACAGTTACTTGTATAACCATGTTCTTGACTCTGACCCTAGGCAACACAGTCCCATCTAGCCGAGTAGAATTGTTAGATTGTACGAGGCACTTTTGTTCTATGTATCAACAAGAAAAGGCATCTCTTCTGCAATGATTATGAATCTGGACTAGGCACAGGGGCATAGCCTTCTGGAATGCTGATGAAAACCATCACAGGTGAACATCGTCTTTGTTTTGGTGTACAAACATACTCCAGGGAACTGCAACACAAAAATAAATCATACAGGACATGGATTCATATCAGATCCGTCCTCTCGCCAAGTACAGCCAACGGAATTCTAATGCAGCCGGCACAAAACAAATTCTCCACTCGTGACTCCCACACTTTTTAGATTTCATCACCATATAAGTCTAGCTAGTGATCGACAAATATTGGGCAAATAAACGGGTTTTGTTAGCAAGTGATTCAAACAATTACCAGCTAGATTAGGTTCAGAAGTAAAGCAGACACATGATGTTGAGGGCCATCTAAAACCAAAAATGTCTATTGATAACAAAGGGAGAAACAAAGAACTCCAGGTAAAGGAGAAACACGACTCATCGTGGTCAACAAAAAAAATCAGAGGATCATCATCCACGTAAATTATAACTCATACCAGATGCTTCGGTGCGTCATCCGCAACTTCAGCTGGCTGATCCAGACCAATGCTTGCAAAGCATCCACCATTGCAACTCATGAATTTCATCATACTGCAACTCAAGAGTTAGACAAGGAAGAAAATTCAAATTCATCTGAAAGACAACAAGAGAAAGTGAACAATAAGAATACATAACGTACAGAAGCAGGGCGAGGCGAATGCCAAAAGGCTCCTGTGGATCAAGACACTCCAGACATTAAACAAACTTTTTACCCCACAAAGGGAGAGGCTGATCAATGGGACTTGTGGCATATTATGAGTCTATGATAGAGTTGGTATGAGTCAGATTTGAGCGTCCACCACTCAGATGCAAACAAATGATCTTGTACTTTCCACCACAAAAACACATCACAGGCTACAAACTAAAACCCTTGATACAAGGGGAAAAATATTCTCGAGTGCATTGGAGTACATTTCCGTTTCTTTGCAACTCAACTACCATGGCAAGCAAAAGAAAGATGGTTATCCAAGTCTCCAAGGCAGAAAAGGAAGAAAGGATAAAGACATAGATCTAGGACCTTTCGCACTGATTGAGACTCGAAAGCTTGCTAGTAATGCATGACAGTCCTCTGGACTTGCATGTGGAGTCGCATGACTCACCCTGCCTGGCAATTATCAATAACACATATGAACATGATAGTGTGATACAAACGAAAACAATTCGATAAAGTGCTTGTCTGAGAGAAAATTGGAAAGCACCTCCCAACAATAATATTGATGCCTGCCATTCCTCCTTCAAGGCTGGTATCACCAGAACCTGTTTACAGGGAACTTCTCAAAATGGATAATAAACCCAAAAGCTTTTACATTGCAATGAAGCTAATTATAAAGCTTAAACGGTCTTTTCAGTGGCTCATAGTTGATCAGTAGCTATTTAACAAGGAAAACAGATCTGAAGAAGATCAGGAGCATATGACACATTTAGGGAACAGGAGGAAAATAAACAGGAAGAGGTTCTGAAATCTTCTTGATTCAGCAGAACTCTTGAGCAATTGTAGAATGACTATACATGTCGGTAAAAAGTACTCCTATAATATTACTACTATATTAATGACACCAGATGACATCCCAAAACTTGAGGTGTCAAATGTCAAGAAGTAAAACTTTTTTTCTCTAACCCATGGGATTATGGGCATAGGTCTTCATATAGGTCTTCTTATGTAGGAAAGAATATATTAGCGATGATGAATATAGGTCTTCTTCTCCTAACAAACATGAACGAGCAACTAAACAACATGGACAAGAGTTTCATTTGCCATCACTCCAGAAAACCATGGATGGGAAGCGGATGGCATTGAGGTCATTGTTCACATCTTGTATTTGCCAGTAGCATAGAGCACGCATATGCACTCCTTAAAGATGTGAAGCATAATTATTTCACATTTTGACAAGATTCGTTGCCATAAATTATTCTACACAACATCCATAAATCATTTCAATCAGAAATTTAGATATCCAAAGTTCAAGGTCCAATAAATTTAGATCTCAAACATCCCATACAAAAAGTCAACTCAAGCTGAAAAAGGATGATACACACGGGGAAGAAAGGCATTGAAGGAGGCGGTTTCATGGAGCCAACCAATTCTAACATACTTGCTTCTAGGGATATGATTAGTTAAATGGGAAAGAGATATTAAGTTGCCAATAGAACATGAGAGATGTCAAGCAAGAGTTTCTTGAATGCTTAAGTAAGCCACTAGCAACAAATATTCAAGCATAATAAAGCAGGAAAAAGAAGAATACAGTGTAAAGTGCGTCAACATGCTTCAGACTTGAATAAATACAAACAAATTCCACTTCAAACAGTACATAAATCCAGGAATTATTGTGACATGGTCAACCCAAACCCACATAGCTCACAAAACATACCTGATCCATTTGATGGCAGAGAGAAGCAGTGGTGGAACTCACTAACATAAGCATTTTCATGAACCTAACAACACAGAATGTTAAGATTCTGAAAGCATCAAACATCATAGAGTAAGAACTTAAACCTACAGAGGAGCCAGCAATTCAATGAATCTGCAAGAGCATCTATTTTCTAATGAATCAATTAATCAAAATGCAAAGATACAAAAAGGACAATCGCTCATACAAGAAGGGAAAAGCAGAGCGAGCCTTTCAGCAGGCTTAGTATCCAGAGAGAATGAAGTTATGTACAAGTTTCAGTACATTGGAGATTCCAGCTTATCTTTCCAATGGTACGAAATGCTTTACCAAATTATACACATTTTGAATCTCAAAAATTTGATCCACCCATTCGAGATGGCCTTGGGCCTAGGCACATTTTTGTTCATTTAGAAAACTAATATGTTTCACATTTTACTCTCATCTTGAACACACGTGCAAGAACTCTTTCAACATTCAGAATTTCATGAATATTTCAATTAACATATCCCTCATCCCTCATTTTTAGACTCCAATGAAATGTACCAAAACTAAATAGACTGTACATGCATTCGAGATTCATCAGCAGAGATTTGAGAATTTCTAATCACTTTTTAAGGTTCTGCTGAGCATTAAGTCTTGGGTCGGATCCCCATTACTCAACTAGACAAGGATCCTAATCAGCAGGAAACTATCATTTGTTGAAACTAGTTAATTGTCGAAACCGATGAAATAGAGAACAGCATCAAAAGATCATCCATACCACACTTTCTGAATTGTGGCGGCATCTCCCAGCACAAAAATCAAAGACACTAGCATATGTACCTGCCATAAAATGTGACATGAGGACTCAAAAATCAAGCATGATATAGATATAGGAGAGCCGAAAAAGTCCGTTGATTACCCGCAGTTAAAGGCCTAGCTATCTTCGCTTGCATTGCCAGCTCCTCAGGTGTCTGCAATACGAAAAATCACAGAGGATAGAACAATTAGCATATGAGATAAAAATTAAATTTCAAAGAGACAACAGCAAAGAGAAACTAGACACCTGTGATGAATTCAAGCCACAGGAAACACAGAACTCATAAGAGTTGCAGCACTGTGATACAACGTTGCAACCGCTGTTACAAAAGAAAATTAGGACAACCTGTTGAATAACTATGCCCATATTTCTCTGAAATTACTGAGAAGGTCAACTCACTGACACGAAAACTGTTCGCCTTTCTTTGGGCAGCAGCGTGACGCAGGATCCAAGGATAGAGAATCACATACATAGCCTGCAACATGCAATGGAACCAAAATTAGGAGTTAGCAGTAAAACACAAACCATTCCTCACTCATCTGACTTACAGTATATGCTTTCCCGCTCCAAAAGTAGGTCAATTATTGATAAATGAAATCTCAAAAATAAATTAAAAGGATATTTTGGTTTGTATTTTGTACAGAACATGCCTAAGGTTGAGCTGGCATACCAAGGCAAATGCAACTAGCCAGCTAACCACCAAACTACAAGTATATCAATGCCTAAGATTGATATTCAAAAGGCATACCCTTAAAAATCACAGATACGCACCATTTTCATCGCATAACAAATATCTTCCTTGGACTGTGCTTCTACATGAGTCTCCTTGAATGCCACTGTCACCCCTGCAGGATAGTATTGTCAGGGCATAATACGTATCATGCATGTAACACAAATATAGGATTGACAATAAATATGAACCAATAATCTGAATCCCCAACCAAGTCTTTGAAATCCCTCGATACAAACATAGTCCAAGATCCTAAAATAATCTCCACAAATGGATAACCTCAATTTAACACAAGCTCAATGTGGCTATAACAAACCCAGCTATTCAATGACTCCATATGAAATCAAATCGAACAGAACACCCACCAAGAACCAACGATCACTATCAAACCAAGATTACATTCTTCATTGCTCAAAAACAGTAATTCAATGGTCAATGGGTTAACAAAACTCATACACCCGTGATTGATGACTCCACCTATCGCAAAGTAAACTTTCCGAACTTAACAGGGATCAAAATACCTAGCAAGAAGAGGCCACGTACCAAGCACTCTGAATCACGGTGGCACCACACAGAAGAAAGTGTTGAGGAATATTATGATTAAGAATATATCGTTAAATATTAGTTTCTCAATATACGTCATAAAGATAATATTTGTGTTCGATAGATAGGGTGTATTTTAATTGTATAAAAATATCCTATTATTATAAGCCTAGTCTTCTATAAATATTAGCCTGGAGACAACGACTTTGGTATTCCAAACTAGATATCTTGAGTGTTATGTTTCAAGCCTAGGGTTCTCTTTCAATTGCTTTCAACAATCTTGAAACATAAACAATAAAACCCTAGTCGCCGCCCTTAATACACCACCAAGATCCGCAGCCGCCACTGTAGCACCACCACCACCACTGCTGCCTTCGCCGTCGAGCGTCACCGTGACTAGAAACACCACCAACCATAATCGCAGTCACTGTCGCCGCTGTTGCGATCCCCATCGCCACCGTCTCTCTTAGTCTCCACCAACCGTCACAGTTCTTCAGATCTCCGGAGAACAGCCGCGCTCCTCCATTGTCAAAGCCAATCAAAGGTCGGGTCTCGTCGGGGATTGTCCCACGTTGTCGGAGAAGGAGCGCGGCTGTTTGAGACTCTTCGACGAGCTGCTGTCTCCGACTAGTTGCTGTCTCCGACTAGTTGCTATCTCTGGCGAGTCGATGCTCTTCTCCAGCGAGAGATCCGAGGCTATTTGGTCTTGATTTTCTAATTGAGACCAGTGGAGTCGTGGGTCTCAGAGACTATCTGACAACCCTGTACCTGGAGAGAAATCAAAGCTTGGTACTTTGCTGTCATGGTGTTAATTCCTGATTGTGAAGCTTGGATTCTAGGTGGTTCTGTTGTTAGTTTCTTTTTGTTGGAAATCGAGGAAGGAATTGAAGCAAAAGGTCCGATTTTTCTTTGGAGAGAGTCGGAATTTGGCTGCTTTGCGTGTTGGTGGAGCTTGGTTCTCGTTGGTGTTGGCTACTGTGCATGTTGCCTGCTTGGATCATTGAATTGGACAAACATCAGGTTCTATTCTCTGCATTCAATTTGATTGATTGCGCGTTGGTTGCAAAACTGTTAGAACAATAATGACTAAACAACAAGTGCCTATTGAAATGCCCAAACTTGAAAATTTTAGTGGATCTGAATTCAACAATTGAAAACGAAAGACTCGATTTGGTCTAAAATATTTAGATGTATTCTATACTGTATTGAATACTTTTGAGGGGACCACTGAAGATGATGAGTTTCGATGGGCAAAGGATGAAGATTTCTGCAAGGACTACTTGCTTAATTGCATGTCCG
>JAOVYX010011645.1:0-33100 GCA_035668315.1 Drosera spatulata
GGCGACGGGCAAAGCAGACGGCGGCTGGATCTGGCGAAGGCCCTGGCAGCGGATTCCGGCTCTGGCGGCGGCTGGCTCTGGCGGATTCCGACGACGGCACGGCAGCGAAGGCAAGGGCGACGTCGGGACGGCCGGATCTGACCGGAAACGACGACGAGACGAAGATGAAGACGAATATCCAACGAAGACGAGACAAAACTGAGAAGAGACGAAACAAGCACTTACCTTTTTTCGGACTTTGCTCTCAACTGGAACGTAGGTATGACTTGAAACCCACGTGCATGAATCAATATATATAGACAGGTTGTTGAGATATCTTTGAATAAGATATCGGCTGTTTAAACAAAAAGTTTAAACATGTCAAGTTTATCCCATCAATCTTTTATGCTGATTCTAACCTTACAATATCTTGTAAAAACAACGACCCAATATCTTTTAATTTAGCATGACTTTTTGAGGGATATTACATTTAGCCTCACAAACTTTGGTAACTTTTTCTTGTCTCCTACTAACAATTTCAATAATATTATTTGAAATAATAAACAATAATAAAAAAAAAAGATTAATTCAGTCATAATTGATAAACCTTTTATCTAATCATATGATCAGATTGAATTAACATCTTATGAAGACATTATGAAATGAGTATAGAATATTTTCCTTAAGCAAGATATCTATAGATTCAAGTTCTATTGTTGAAAAACGCTGAGGGAGTTTCATATGCTATGAAAGTTCGAATAGAATCTATCTAGTTAGGTTAACTTAGAATCCTTGTGATTTCGATTATCGGATGATCAGACGTGTCTGGAGGGCTATGCTCATCTATGTAGTCCCTCGATTATAAAAATCATTTATAATTTTTAATATATATATCAAACATTAAAAATTATATATTTATTTGAAATTCACACATCAATATCCACAAAATAAGATTAATATTGAATATAAAAAATATATTTCAAAAAAATATTTTCTTCGTTTCATAATAATTATAACGTATACGTATGTGATAATTATCAATAATTTTTACTCGTATCTTCGAAGTTGTATTGCATGCATTCGATGCAAATATTTCGGCTTGTTTTACTCATTTGTCATTAAAGTTCCCTTCAATTGAAATCCAAAAATATGGTGAAATAGCTATTGTCTATGTCGGGAATCAATTTGTTCAACTATTCTCATTATCCTATATCTTCATTGAGGACCGATAATTATGCAGTTCGTCTTGAACTGTGAAATGAAGTGATGAACTTCAATCCATGTGATAGACAATATTTTGTAGGAATGATTGAATAGGATAAAGTTTGTATGTGTTTAATTATTATTAATATGTATTTATTTATAATGTAATGAATTATTTTTTTATATTCAATATTGATCTTATGCTGTAGATATTGATGTGTAGAGTTCAAATTTTTTTTTAATATTTAATATATATATATATATATATATATATTAAAAATTAAAAATAATTTTAAATATTATGTAAAAAATAATCTGGAAAAAAAAAAGATTCCTACATGTGGGGGCGATTAGCACTACCCATCAATTAAACACATCAACCATGTTTCCAAAACACAAGCAACTTCCAAGTTCCATCCATCAAATCTTGTTCTCTGAGATTAAACTTCTCATTCAACTTTCCCATGATACACACCACATGATTTGGTTCTCTAGACTAACTAATTGGGTCCCATAAATGTTCCACATTATGCTCTAAATATTCAACTTATAATACACTTATATTTATTATTATTTTCTTATGTTTTCGTAGTCTAATGTCCCCATTTTGTGATGCAAATTATTCCCTTTTCATGGTTGATATATGAGAGAATGATAGAAAGAGTTGTTCAAGTTGAACAAGAGCATGTTAGTGGCCCAAACAAATAATTGTCTCTCATGATCAAATACGGCTAGAAAGTACGTTACTACAAGTAGTCGTTTATAATAGCTACGTGCTTCTTGGCAGACCATACTTCTCGTTGTGGATATATTTTTATGGCTTTATATTATGCTCCATGTCAATCGTCCTTTTAACTGGTGATCATACCTTCGACACTTCATGAAAACATTATGGAATGGTTAGTTTGCTCAAATTAAAAGGTTGTCCTTATTGACTTTTATATCAGTGATTGTTTTAGAATCGTAATTCAGAATTGATCTCTCATTGAATCCTTTTTTTTTTCCAACCCCACTCGTCTCGTTTCCTTTTATAGATGTCCCTTTGGCCTACAAACCCATATCAAGCACATTTCAATAAAAAGTTGTTCAAATAATGTTACTGAATTATCATATTTTTTGGCAGATAGTTAGACTAGACCAAAATCATATCGACACAAAGAAATGAATCCACGAGATTTTTCCTTTGGTGGCCCTCGAATGGGTTTTGGACACCCAATTAAGGAAGCCCAGCCCAATCATTACCATTTTATTTTTCACATGCTTCTATTTTTGGTCCAATATTTGCTTTTCTTATCACCAAAAAAAAAAAAAAAAAACCGAAAAGGAAAAAAAGCAAAAAACAATTCATGGTCTTTGCCTCGTTTTCAATATGACTTTTGATTATCCACTCTCGTAATCCTTCGAGAACAGTCCGAATCGATCGATGGTCATTTTCTGTGTTTTTTTTTTTTTTTTTAAAGTTGGATCATTGGAAAAGTATATTTTTTCCATCTTAAAATATTTACATAATATATATTTTGGTATTGAGTTTATGATCATTAAATAATTTTTTTTTTTGTAAAATTGTTGTGAAATACTCCTGTGATGATAGATTAAAATTGGTATTGAGTTTATCAATTTAAGATTTTTTTCGATATAATTAAGAATAAGAACGAAACTGCTCGAAACACGCAAAAAGAGCACTCTTTTTGTCATAATTATGGGTTGAATTTGTGTGAAATTTGATCAATAAAATTTTTTTTAAAGACAATGAGATTTACTGTATTAATTGGGGAAAAATTGTAAATAAATTAAGACTATCTAAAAAAAAATTTATTACAAATAAATTGAGACGGAGAAAATAACGATTTTATTTTTGTTAGTATTGATCATACTCAATCCGTCCCACAAAAAATACAATATTTCATCATCATTATATAATTCAATACGTGTTTTTAAAAATTTTGTGATTCATCCTAACGACGTAAAAAAATTACATTACTGATTCATTATTCAAGCATATGACTTAAATTATAATAAATATTTCACAATAATTTTATATAAAATAATATTTGATGATTTTACTGATATTCATAACATAAATAATTTTATTATTTATATGTATTTATATTGTGTTTATTATGAGACAGAGACGGTATATTTTTTTATTTAATTTTTTTTTGGTTTGTGTTTTTCCATTGAGAAGATTTCCTCTCAAGTTGTCCATGAAAAGGAGAGAAAGCGAGAGCGGCCTGGTTTGTCAGCCCAGGAAAAGCCCAAAAAGAATCCTACCCACCACGTGAGAGAGCCCAAAACCTCTGGCCCACATCATCAACCTGACACACCAATACATCAATTCCACTCCACTCAAAATTGCTTTTCAACCCCCCAAACCACACTCCAACCGATTTGTCCACTTCCTACAAACTACATCAAGTCATTTCCTAAAATTACATTTTAATTATATATTTATTTAAGTAATCATTTTATTATTTATCTAAATCAAATTTCAATGCAAATGTTTTCTCATTCAAATTTATTCTTTGTGTTTTATTCTTAGGTCATTTTTTATAGATATACATGTTTATGAATTATTGTTTAGTATTATATTATCTAAAAAATTTATGAGATTGTCATTATTTGAGATTGTCGGAATCATATTAACCAATAATTTTTTTTATTTGTTTAATATCAATTACGGTATTTTCATTACTATATGTTGTCGGCATTATAGGAATGTCATTATTTGATCTTATTTATTTAATTTAATCAACATATTATAAGATATTTTTAAAGGATATTTATCAGGATGAGGAACCTTTAGATGCACTTCAAATTATTTGCAGTCTAATCTAAAAGTAATAGGTGCATTTGGACTCCTATGTCAAATTGGAGACGGTATCGACAATTAGTAATGAACTCTTTGTTGGCGTACTACTTTATTGGCGTATTCCGTTTTTCATAAGCATAGTAATACGTCTGAACTAGTAAGTCTGAATTAGGACGTTTTTCTAGATTGATTTCATTCATGATTGATCATTCTTTGCTTGATAAACAAATTTTTAGTTCAAATTGTGTAGAACGTTGGTACTGCTGCGTTTCATTGTGATTTGTGCAAATTTTGATTTTTTTTTTTTTTTGCATTTAATGATGATCAAATGATGATGAAAGTTATATGACCATTTAGAGAGCCTTTGGGATGATTTTCTCAAAAATTATGAAGTTTTTCAAACATTAGATCCATATATAAGATGTTAGGGAAGCCAAAAAGACATTACGGATCGAAACACGGTGCTCAAAGTCACTAAGTCATTTTTTCCCGTCTCACTTTCACGGGCGTCAATCTTGGAGGGTGTGAAAGTTGAGCGTGAAAGTACCAAAAAGTGATCCCTCTGTCCGAGATGAAGAACACATAAAATGCCACTTTCACGGACGTGAATCTGTCTCGATGAAAACATCTGGTGCGGATTTTGTGGATTTCAAATCTTGTTCATTTTCCTACATATATCATGTTGAAACTCGTTAGAGCGTGGTGTTAGATTAGTTTTAGGGTTTCAAAACGTTTATTTTTCTTCATTTTTATTTTAGGGTTTTAGATCTCAATCACAATCTTTCTATTTTCATTTCTATATTTGTATTTTAAGATTTATTTCTTTCGTTCATTGATCGAGGTTGTGATCGTTTACAGATTTTATTTAATACATGAATATATAATTATTTTTAATAATTTAATTATAAAATAAAAAGCATTTGAATTTATGGATTTTGAGCAATGAAAATAATGATTAAAGGGGATAGTTTGGGAAAAAATTTAAAAACTGGGTTGGGTGGGTGCTGCTCCGTGAGGTGAAAAGCAGTTCTCTGCTCCACTCTCCACTCACATCAAATCACCCCTGCACCTCACCGCACCCAATCCCCCCTCCCTCCCCTTTTTACTTTTTGACTTTTTTACCCATCTCACGTGCTGCAGCCCTCAACGGCCCAGATTTCATCAGTATCAAAGCCAGCAAATCTGGGCCGTCAATGCGGCACGGGTCTCCAGGAGCGATAACGTGGAATGATGTGGAAAGCTGAGATGTCGGATCTCGAAATGACTTGATGCGGAGTTTGATTCGGATCTAGGCTGGGTCGGGTCGGGTTTGGTTCATTGGTGTTGGGTTGAGCCGCATGGGGTCAGTTTGGTCCCCACCCAATGACCCAAATGGGACCCGCTTGGGTTTTGGGTTGAATTTTGTGTAGGAGGATGAATCAACATGGAGTATTTTTTCACGGTATGTTGTTTGATGCTAGTAGTCCGGGGAATTCATGACCCATGAATCATGAGGTTTTAGACAAGTTGGTATTGTGATTCTAGAATGAGTACATTCAAAATATGTAAAAGTTGGGACTTGAGAGGTAACAAATTTGTTCTAACATTATATCATGACATAAATAAAAGTTGAATTCTATTAATTCAAATATTATTTTTTTAATTTTGAGTAACCCTTTTCTAATAATGATTTGAGACTCTTTTAATATAATAGAAACAATCTCTCTTTGTTATAACATGGATAAAGTTCATCTATGTGTCAGAATAGACAAGTTTTTGTTTTAACCCAAGATTGTTTAGGATTTGTATCAGAATTTTACAAATTACCACGGACCGGTTGAATCAATTTGGTTATCGTCGACTTTGCACTCGTAGTATATCACTTTTAAATTTGATTTTCGCGTTACCCGAAAGGTGATTAAGGGGACCGAGAAAAATATGTAGGGGAGGCGATTCATAGGGTACAAAGGCACGTACATGAAGAGGAATGAGCATGTGATGTTTCAATGCAGTATATGAAAATGAAGTTCTTTGATGATGAAGGGGAAGATGAAAAATTCAATGGCCTCTGCCTCTTTTTCTCAGTATCAAAGTGGTGGACCTCTCTCAATCTACAATCGAACTCTGGTTCCTTGGATTCTCATCTTGGCCTCGCCTTTATTGAACTTGAATGCTTTATCGGATCATAGTGAAGCAATTCAGTTTTCCTGTGGATAACTCTTAGATATGTATTCCAAATTTATTATCATCGATTCGGATTTTTGATATAATTGATTTTATGACATTGTGTCATAACACCTTGTCACATGAGCTAACAAGTTTATCTATGCCTCTTCCTTCTATCAGTTTCTTGTTATGCGATTTATTACTTGGATTTGTTTGATTTTTGTTATGTGATGCGTTTGTTTATTTGATGTATACTCTTTAAATCCAATGGGCTTTTGTGTGAAAAAGAGTGTTAAATTTATAATTAGATTTTATCAGCAATTCGAACTTTTATTAAAGTCAGAATTATTGTCTTTGTTTTTGTTTGTTAACATATAGTAAGCCCAACCATGAGTTATATGTGATGCTATAATTACATTTTGACTCCAAATTATAAAAATATGGCTTCAATCGTAGGATAAAATTGACGTCAAAATAGAACTAAGTTAAACTTGGTTTCAAATTTGACATCGGATATAAGTGTAGCTATAGTTATCACGTCAATATTTTGTTTGTTTTTTCAATTATATATGTTTAAGTTAGATTGATTTATCAATAAATGTATAACTGAGTTTGAATTGATCCTATCTTATTATAAAATATAATCAAATATTGAAGTGATAATTATATAATTAATATCAAAATTATTTTATGATATCAAATTGTAATAATATTTATATTTATTTTAATTTTATGATCGAACCTGTTTTTAAATAACTAGCTTTTGGATTCAATCACCAACCAAGGACATCAATCCAGAAAATGTCTATGATTTAAAACAAAATATCATGACCACAGCCTAAATACACCACTTAGTGCATGCAATTTACTCAAGTGTAAATGCGCACGGTCTCATAATTATATTACTGTATAGTCCACGTGTTGTATGATGAACAATATAATGAGGAGAAAAAGACACATGAATGTGGTGTCATGCAAATAATTTTGATCTGCCGCAACAGAGGTGAAATATATAGAAGGAGATAGATAGATTGAGAAAAATACTCAAAATTTCAGAGAAAATTGAATGTCAAAAGACAGAAGTGTGTGCAGTGAAGAAAAAAAAAACCAGAGAAAGAGTGAATAAGTGGACATGTCAATGCTAAGCATACATAGAAGGGACAATGAGGGGACCCTTTTTTCCAAGTTATGCGATCAACTGTCCCTTGTTAACTTTCCCTTTATAACCTCAAGTGTCATTCAAATGCAATGTACATATTGTTTGATCGATGAATGAGATGAGATGAAGGCAAAACTCTCTGTCACATCTATCAGACTCGAACTAGAGTTATGTTTCTGAGAAACCAAACCCCGACTACTTGGACCAAGTTATTTTCTTCATTCACTATCATTTCTTCCTTTTAAGGGATGGAAATTGGTGACCAGTCTAGGCTACGATCTCCCTTTCATGATGAGGCAATATTGCGTTGCAACAAAAATATTTTGGAAGATTTTGGACATGTTTGCTCCTCAGCCACTGCGTTCATTTCCCTCGGATGCCTTTCACCTCCCCTACCAGCTCTCCACCTCTCTCCAGATAGTACAGCGTACCCTTGCCCTTGTTGGAAATTGAGACTTTGCATCCTTTTAGACCTATTTTCCTTTTCTTTTCCTTCATTTTTCTCGAGCAATTTTCGAACGATTAATCAGTCTCCACTGATCTGAAATCGAGCGGAAGTATACATCTCATAGGTATATTGAGATTTCTCGAAGTCGGTTGATCAATTTGTAAGACCCGTTCTCAAAAGTTAAACAAGGAGATTAAAGTTCCGAAGTATTAATTCAGAATCAATGGATTACCAAAGAGTAGTGATTCGATATAGATAAAATATTATAAATGGAGAAGATGGAGGTTGTGAATGTTTTAGACTATCATGTTCGATGATTTTGGATTGTCCTATTTTAATGGAAAAAACTTATAATCAAACTTGACATACCTCTAGAAATACATTACCAAAAGCTTAGCCTAAAGTACGGATTTGTAACATGAAGTCTACCTTTGTCAGGACAAATTATACTGTTGCCAAAATATCAAAACAAAGTGTTCAGGTTAGACATTGATTTGTTGGGCCACGCATAACCTCACAGCGTCTAATATTGTTACAAAGATTGTCATTTTCGTCGCAGCAGTGGCATTGATGAAATATTGTCGGAAAGCGGGGGTGTGTTTGTTACAAGAGGTGGGAGAGGACAGGCCACGCTTTGGAAATTTATTGGGCCAATGGGCCCATTCTGTTTTAATTGCAACAGCAACTGTGATTTAATTTCAGAATCGGTGCTTGTTGGCAGAGCCCAAACACACAAAATATTCAAAAGATTTTTCTTTTTCCTGTTTCCCCCTTTTTTTTTACAATCCTGTTGGGTCCCACTTGTCCTTGTTGATAAACTCCCATGCTGTCCGAAAAAATTTACAATAATTTTCTAAATTGAATGTACAACAAAAATTACATCATCATATTTATTTTATATGATATCACGATTTTCTACTATCAATTTCTCATCTTCTTTGTTTCATTTATTTTTTTCCATCATTAAGAAACAAAAGATAAAAAAACACAACAAAACATTAATTTTCTTAAAGGGAGTGCAAGAAGTCAATCTTTTTTTTCTGGACCAAGTACTTTTTTTGCTATTTAAAAATGTATAAATTAAATTTAATAACAAATAGAAAGTTATGAACGTAATATTCTTTTCATCTCGGATAAATTACGAAAAATTAACTTGACACGTAATAATTGTGTTTATTTTATATTTTTTTAATATTTTATCCTTATGAGTATGAAGAGGAGATCGCAAGTGAATGAAGAGAACTGATCTAATGAAAGAAGAGATTGCAACTGAATGAAGAGAACTGATCTAATGATGGAGATGATAATGTGACATATGATGTTTTGGATTTTGACCACTCAAAACTTGTTAGTTATAAAAAACTTGCAATTTATGTATAATGTGTCGTAATTTATGTCGAATCAAGGGAGTAAACCGACATGGTGTGTTTAATTTACAAAATTTACAAACGATATCATGCGTTTAGTGTTGTTGGATGGCGTATTTTCTCAAACAAATTGTCTCTGTCATTTGGACCTCCTAACCTTTATTGAAAACAAGATCCCATCCAAACTCGAGGACATTGATAACAAGATACTATTAGCTAGAATTATTCGACAACCCATACTTATCGTAGATTAGATCCTTTGAATATGACAAATGTTAGGAAAATCGAAGACAAAAACATAGTTGAATTAACTTAACGAAAACAACTTGATGGACTAATTTGATGTGATGTTATATTAAGTCGAATCCTATGCACTTGGTGAATGATAAGAGTTTTGATAACATACACTTTGAAATACATACATCGATCACAATCCAGCTTTTAAGTATATGCCGAATAAAGTAGACAAATACAAAGTATATGGCCTGATGTACGTATCTCAATTAAAGCTATAGCGTGCTCCTTTTCCTTTTATTCGAGCTTATATGAACAAAAAGCTTAAGAGGACTTGCTTTCGAAACCAGAGTCGACTTGATACGATCACCAAGATATCTATATAACACGGGAACTTACCTATCCCGTCTTCCATGAAATGATAACACGGAGTATCATAGTCCGGTCTGCATCAAAAATTTATCCGCCAACATTATATACGTAAAGTAGTTGTAACACTATTTACCTCATAGATTGAGAACTTGTTATTCTAATATAGTCGAATTTTCTCACATTAGTCAGATTTAATCATCAGAATGTTTTAACGATCGATCGTCAACATCCAACCACCTATCAAATCTCTGAACTTAACATAACCATTGGGTAAGACCCAAATTTGTCACCACCATAACCTAACCATCTACTACTCACACAAGCTTATCTTTTTGCATCCTAACCCAATACTAAAAGACCATAATACCAATCAATCTGGGTTGGTCTAGTGGTGTTCGACTCAATCTTTTTCTTGAAGGTCGGCGCCTTATTGATGTCCGAAGGATTAGTCGAGGTGCGCGAGAGCTGACCCGGACACTCTCGTCACAAAAAAAAAAAAGACCATAATACCCATAATAAAATTTTTCTGACTTCCCATAACCTTAATTATTCCCAGTCCAAAAGAAGACCCAAGAAAACAACCTTCATTTGTTTACCAATATCCAAACCTCAACTGCCTCACCATTTTCCCATATAATATAATGCCACAAGGACCATACAACACTGCTATATGTTCAGAGTCTCACCATCACATACCCAATTCGAAAGCTTTCTTCACCCCTTAATATTTTTCAACCCCCAGTCTCCTCTGCTGTCATCAATACCCTTTTGCCCATTGGTGACTTGAGCAAAAATTGATCCACTTAGGCACAAAATCCCCATTTTTTGACCCAAACCCATTTTTCTAAACCCCTCATAGACCTCAAAGCTAGAGTTTTTCTTCATAATCATTACCTAATCATAATTGTACATCTCGCCGTCGTGTACGAGATTATCTGTGTTGTTTATATCAGCAGATGGGTGAGAGCCATTGGAGATTTGAGGCACCAAGTGTGTCACCAACACTAACAAACATGGACAGAGATGAGCACTGGAAGCAATTTGACAACTCTGTCAATGCAGTTTCATTTGGGTTCGTTGCAACTGCTATTCTCATCTCAATGTTCCTTGTCATGGCCATTTTTGAGAGGTTTCTTAGACCCAATTCCCCCGGCATTGGGTCCGGTGGACACGGTGATGTCGAATCTCAGATGGGTTTTAATCCTAAGCTTGGGTACCCTTCTCCCAAGGTCAGTGGAATTTTTGAGGACTTTGATGATATCTTGTTTTTGAGATGTTTGATTTGGTCTGGTTCTTTTTTGTGTTGAGGTTTCTAAGCGTTGTTATTGAGGGGAAGTTTGCTTGTTTCAATTAAACAAAAAGATAGGGAGGAAAAGGGCGGATTTGGTTGCTCACCATTGTGGAAAGATGTGTGCTTTTGTATTGGTGACTATTTGTGAGTGCTTTTTGGTCTGTTTTACGAGGACTTGTCTTGAGCGAGGTGTGTTATTGGTAACTTAGAGTTATCAGAAACGTTATGCGATATACATTGTTCAATATGTTGAACGCTAGTTATATGGATTCAGATGAACTTTTTCTTAAGAATCACATATCTGTGACTATACAAAGGTGATACTAATTGCTTCTTCCTTTCTAGCCATGGATGGTTTCCACTATTGCTAGGGTTTTTGGTGCTGCAGACAGTGATGATTATTTATCTGGCATTATGATTTTGTTTTCATTGGTTTGTTGCTTGTAAAATCATCTGGACTCGGTGTGTCTCATTTTTTTTTATTTCATGAATTTTCAGAGACACTATAATTTGGTCATAATGCGATTTCATATTTTATTGGTTGAAAAAATTAGCACTTGCCTTCATCTTTCAGTTTTTGTCCCATCTCTTGGAATATTTTGAGAATAAGAACTCTGATTACGGAGACAAGTTATGGATCAATTACCTCACACTCTGTCAGATCCCTGGCATTAATGGTGGTTTTATTCTTGCTTTGGGAGTAGTATACATCCTTTCTTATTTTAAGGAATCATTAAATAGGGGGTTGGGAGGTTACGTGCCTATTCACAAACAGAATTATGTGATTTTTTAATTAATAATTAAGATTAATTTTTTTTTAAATTGGGTTTGATTCTCAACCAACCATTGATTATCGAAGTCTAAAATCTAGACACACGATAATACTTTCTCCTTGGATAGAAGGGAATGAGATTTCCCAAATAGTTCTTGAGATTTGAGTATTGTTATGATGATTATCTGGCTTACACTATTTTATTCGATAATAAACAACTTTTTCTGTTTCTTGATTATATAAGCGTTTGAAAGTCTTAGGAGCCATTGCTCATTTTGACCTTTGCTTTGACAGAATTAGCTGGGTTTGATGCATGCCCAGGAGCCATAGTGTCTAACTAGACTGTAACATTGGATTCTGAAATGTCCTATGAACTTATAGAAATCTGATACAAAGTTCGGTCTAATTCCCTATTTTCTTCAATGCTACAGTACTTGTTCTCCTCAACTTCCACAGTTTTGTGCAAATCAAGGACCTATTCAGCTTCACTTGCTCTATGAGTCTGAATCATTTTGTTTTCATAGATTACCTGCAATAATTAAGCTGCCATTGTAATTGTACCTAAATGTTCCGTTTATTTGCAATAGAAATGATTGACATATAATGCTGTGTCCCTTGACTAGTCTGTAATCTATAGTGTGGATTCAAGGGACAGTGACATACAATTTGCCTGGGGTCCAATCCAACAGGTGCAATATAGGGTATACTGTACAATGTACCATAAATTTCTGAATATAGTTTTCAGTACAGCTTTAGGTTTATACTCGATAAGATCCAACCTTAAGCACTACGATTATAATTGTGGAGCATTAATATTGAAGAATTCACCTTGATTCGTATTGGTCTAAAACATGTCTAGTTCATCGAAGGACCTGCAACGCTCTCTGAACGATCCAATATGATCTCTTTCGGCTTACTCTTCATGCATATGGTGTTCCCCTACCACGACAAACATAGAAACACAAGATCATCGCCATTGTTAATTGCTTGGAGAGTTTGCATGATTTGTACATCCTCAAAAGGACTCCTATAGGTCCATCTTCTTAGTAGGAAAGTTCACATTCTCTGTTTTTGCTGGTATTAACACTTCTTCCAACCATTTGGATTGAACATTTAGGTTGGGCATGCATATTTCATCGTAGAGTATCTTGGTTGTTTTCTAATTAGACTTTAAGTAAAACAAATAAGGTATCTAGTTTGGAATATCAGAATTGTTGTCTCCAAACTAATATATATAGGAAACATTATGCTTGCGATATAAACGATTTAATCGTCACCGTTTATTTCTAAACTTATTCGTATGGTTAATATTAGAACATACAAATAAATATATTTAACTTTTACAAATAACGAAATATCTCAACATTCATCTCTGGTCTTATCCGTACCTCTACATTGTAGCAGCGTCTCCTGTTTTTGAGTTATTTTACGATATCAACGATGATTCCAGTGTGTTTATAAACATGATGGATTGTCTGACATGATAATCTTTCACTTTGTGTTCTGTGCCATGTTTCAGTTTAATCAGAGATCATTTCAACTAATTTCTTGTGTTTCGTGTTGCTTCAGATGACAATCTACTCCAAAGGGGTCTCAGTGTTGATGCCTGGAGAAGAGATTCCCACATTCATCGCCCACCCGGCTCCCGTATCGTGTCCTCCTAACCGGATCCAGTGGCATCTTCAGGTTCACGAGCACAGCTGCATCGTGAATCCGACCCAACAAACCATCAACGATCCCAGCCCCGTCAGAGATCCGACTAGAAGACTTACTTTTCCTTGAAGAACCAGCAAGCTAGAAAGAAGGCCTGAAGACTCGCGGCTTACAGGAACGGTGAGGCAAGCTCCAGATGCCAAATAGCTTAGGTTGTGTACATAGGCATCTATTCAAGATGGTGTTCGCGCCTGAGATGTAGGGGTTTCTCGATTGTTATTAGCATGAATGTCAAGATCGATATGGTTCTCTTTATTGCCCATCGATCTCTTAGGAATTTGTATTGGATTACTGGCTGAGAATTTGGAAATCAGGATGATCCCCATTGATGATTACTACTCAAGGCTAGACCTGAAATGGGTTCTGAGGCTGAAAACTTATGCTTTCATCGCAAGATTGAAACAATGCCCGACTAATAGGGCGGAAAACTAAAAAGAGCTTGACTGCACAAAGGGATTCCCAGCTGTGCCAATCAAACAGCAAGGGTGCTGTCGACTCGTCCTTACCATCCAAAAACAAGAAAAGGAAAAAAAAATAAAAATTGCAATTGTCTATGGTGTCATTCCCACCATTTGATCATGTGATGTAGCGGGACAGCCCAGCAGAGAATCCCGCTCCCAAGAATATTTAGTCCATAAAGCCGAGCATGAATACTGTAAAAGATGTTGAACATGGCGCAACATGGATTATGGATACAACAGTCACGAGAGGAGGGATGACAATGTTGATTTTGATGAACAATTGCAATGCATACAAGAATTTGCTGGAAAAAGGAACACTGGTGTCTGGTGTGCATCACCAAGTATGACATCGAAAAACAAGGGAAGCCGGACATGCATCAGAGGTCTCGGACAATCTGAACCTGAGAAATCGCAATACAAGATCAGCTGTAAAATAAAATATCAGGAACAAGCTCGGGGAGCGAAAGATAGAATATCAAAGAGGAAACCGCGAGTGAGATAATTTGTTACGCAATGCGAGACAACCAAACTACTCGCTCACCGATAAGCTCCAGAACAGTTGCTACTTGCTAGTGAGATAATACAGCGCCACTCGGCCAGATATTACAACATTGCTCGGTCTACCCGATAAGAAAATAGGAACTGAGAACCAAAGGAGATTTATAGAACTCATAACATATGTTGAAACAAGCAAAATTTTTGAAATCAATATTTCATTATGCAGACAAGTATTGAGGAACAAATATTTTGTTATGTGCATGTGCATAACAGAACTGAAAGCCACATGGAAATAAATATACAAATACACATCATAGTTGATATATGGGTTGAGAATGAAAAACAAAACCTAGTTTAGATCAGCTGAAACTGATTTTGCTCGATCAGCATCTATCATCGACTTGATGTAGAATTCCCCTGCTTTGTATGATGATCGTACCATTGCACCGGACGCTACATACCGGAATCCCTGCACCACATTTACACAAATCAACTTGGATGATATGCAACTCAAATGGACTAGAATCAGGTGTCGAGAACAACTAACAGGAAAAGTGATAATTCGGTACTCCCAAAGATGAGCAAAACAAAGGGAAAGGATTGAAAGATACCATGTCCATTCCAAGTACACGATATTGCTCGAAAGCCTCAGGAGTTATATATTCGGACACGGGCATATGGCGCTTTGAAGGTCTCATATACTGACCAAATGTCATGACATCAACTCCAGCAGCTCTCACCTTCTCTATGGTTCTCAGAACTTGTTCAGGCGTCTCCCCGCAACCCAACATTATCGAGGTCTTAGTCAAGGTGCCATCAGGGGCATATTCTTTTGCCATCGTTAGAACATCAAGAGATTGAGTAAAGTTGGCACGACGATCTCTGACAGTACTCTGAAGCTCTTCTACCGTCTCAATATTATGTGCAAGAACATCTAACCCGGATATAGACACCTTCTCCACACAACCAGGATCACCACGGAAATCAGGAACTGCATAATCCAGCATTGCATTGGGAACCCAGATAAGAGGAAGAAATGTCTCATATGTTTAAATACAAAATTTACAGGAAAATTATGCACCACAGTAAATCATAGATATATTGTCCTTACCAAGCGCTTCAATCAGCATTCTGGGCTTAAGATCCTTCAGCTTCTGGATTGTTTCTGCAAAATGACCACTCCCTTGGTCAGGTAAATCATCCCGATCAACACTGGTGATCACCACATAATCAAGGCCCCATGATGCAATTGCCTCAGCGACCTTAGTTGGTTCCTCTGGATCGGGTGGCGGAGGAGTTCTTGATGTCTTGACATTGCAGAATCTGGTATAAAAAAAAAAAAAAGCATTTACATAGGGATAAAGTAATCATCGATGGTGATTTCTTAGCATGAACACTATCAAGTAGCTTGTAATCACTATGTCACGCTGAGATTCATCAACTAGCATCGCACCACAAGACACCAAGCCAACTTCAAGTCTTCAACAATGTCAGAAAATACTTCTGTAGCTTCCCATAATAAAACTCAAATTCAAAAAGCCTTCTTCGATCACATAAGCACGTATGGTTGTGCAGCTTAGATGATTAATCATGGCGAACAACCAACACATTGGATGCAATCAATCCACTTCAACCAGTTTCCGAATATTATACCACAAGATGGATACCATGATGAGATTGCCAGTGCCTTTGTTTTAAGACAATCAAAATCAGCTTGTCGCTTGCATGATGCATTCCTTGCAGCAATCAGAGACATTTATCTCTCTTTATTCGGTAAAGGAGAAGATAGAAAATGTACGTAGACTATCAACTCACAACATGTTCCTCTCTCGCTCATGTTTGTTCTTGCTCAAGAATACCGCATCAGAATAGAAGATCTACATCAGATTGACAACCATCCTAAAAACTAAGTCAACTTCCTAGGAGGTGCTGGATCAATAGATCAAACACCTCAGCATGTATGTCTCACACTCCCAATCACAACTTCAATTCTCGATGGAAACAATCACTTGATCTAAGAACAAGGCTACATACAATCTTTTCTCTCACAAATCCGGCATAAAACAAGAATTTTCAGCGCCGTGCAAGTACATATTTACTGATTTCAAATGCTCCTAAGAACAGCATTGATGTTATCTCCACATCAAATCCATGCCCCGAATTAGATCTATAACCCGATCACAATATAATCATCAACAACAATCAAACAACATCCAAAACCAACAACAATCTTCAACACCTACACTGATGTTATCTCCACATAAAAGCTAAGCCCCAAATTCGATCTTTAACCCGATCGCGACACAATCATCACCACTCTCAACACCAAGAACAATCTTCAACACCAACACTGATGTCATCTCCCCATACAAGCTAAGCCCGAAATCCGTTCTACGATCGATCAAAACACCGTCTATCATCATCATCATCAACAACAATCAAACAACCTCCAAAACTAACAACAATCATCAACACCTGCATTGATGTCATCTTCCACGAAATTCAAACACAATCACAACAAATCTCAAACAATCTCAATTCCCCAAATCCTCACCTACACCCTCGCGTACAAGTATCCCCCAATATCATAATCGTCGCCGTCGCCGTCCCCGTCTCTCCACCGCCCCAACACTCCCCTAAATTCGGACACCTCGCCTCCTCGCATACAGTATTCAGCTTCAACTCCCTCAACTTCCTCTTAATCGCCGTATACTTCTCTCCTCCTGGAATCGATTCCCTCATCCACTTCGGCTTCGGGATCGGAGTCTTCCTAGTCCCTACCTCGACGGAATAGGAGTCGGAATCTTGGAGATTTGTGAAGTCGGAGAGGGTTGGGGATTCGGCGGCGAGGCGGCGGCGGAGAGCGGCTACGGTTTGGGGAGCGGTGGTGGCGGTGGTGGAGAGGCGGCGGAGGAGTGGTGGCAGGTGGGAGAACATTTTGGACCGGGTCTGATTTCGGACGGTTTGGTTCCAGTTCGGTTTCGGATTTGGAAATGAGACAGTGGGAGAATTGGTTCGGGTTTTGTGACGGAAAACGGTAAAGAAAACTTCTTGTTCCGGTTTGGCGTGTTTGTTTTGATACTGGGATACCTTGATATTCTCATCCTTTCATCAAAATATACTTTCTACTCCTGCTCAGTCTACTGCCACAGAACGCGGGGACGTTGAAGTATACGACAGAAGTATTATAGCCAGCAATTCAGCTATCATTGGGAACGGGTCATACTTTGTCGTTATATTACTCTTTCTCTTCATGATGTTTCGTTTATAACTTTAGATCATTCACGGTTTGTAAACCCATATCATCCGACCTTTAAGGCGGCATGACTTCGTTCTAAGTCACCGAAGTCACTTTTGTTGACGTCTTTTCCTTCGCCTTCTGTCATAAACTTTATGATATGGCTCATTCTATAGCTCGAGCAATGTCGTATATCTCTTTATTCATCTCTACCCATGGTAAATGAAAATATTTTTGTTCCATCTAAACCAACATCTTCTTATCAGAAAAACAAAAGACGACAACTCAAGTTATTAACGTCAGCGGCGAAGTAGGCGAAGGATGAGATCTGCGTGATATTGCCTTGTTATGCACAACAAGGTGACGTTATCCTAATCTCCTCACAAACCTCTCATAAAAAGAACTTCGTTAACTTGAAAAGGGAGTCCTTCACTCCCCACACATAGCAGTACGAATATGTACCTTGTAGAGACATTTTCATTTTAGCTTACACTTAATAAAATAATGAATTTCGCATAACCCCCAAGGTAAGATTTCGAAAAACACACACAATCCCCTATGTTTTATAAATGAACAAATGAGTGTGTTAGGTTTTTAAAACTAGACACATAACCCCTTAGACTTAAAAGTGAACAAATTAATATACTTGGTTTTCAATATTAGACAAAGATGTTATATTTAATCTTTAAATCTCTATACATGGGTTATATTAATTGTTTTCGGGCTAATTAATTGATCTAATAAAATGACAAGATGGTCTCTTATTTAGTCTAATATGGGACCGGTTAGTATGCGTTAGTTAAATATTGATTGTTTCATAATGAGTAGTCTCAATAATTGCTACATCTCTCTCTATATATCAACCAGGTCATCTTTCCTAACTCTAATTGTGTTATGCATTGTGACTTATCTACATCGACCATCAAGGTATGTTAACGTTGTTTGTTCGTGATCCAGTTTCTCAGATCTAATCAATTTAACCGCGTACTCGTTGTAAATATTTTTCGCTGCGCATCATGACGGTTAAGGTATGCGTATGATTATTTTCATTCTCTATTTGCTATTCTACATCCATCTATGACGATCCTGTGATTGGATTAACCTATAAAAGAACCCACGTCTACGACAAAATTAAGTTAAGAGCTATTCGTAGCTTAGAAAGGTTTAAAGTTAGTTTAGTGGCCATTGGGTACTCTCAAGAGACAAGGGAGGATTTCTACGAGACCTTCTCCCCAGCAGTAAATATGGCCACAATTAGGACCTTGATATCTGTTGTAGCAAGCAGGAAATGGAAAATACATCAGCTGGACGTTAATAATGTTTTCTTGCATGAAGATTTACATGAAGAAGTTTACATAAAGTGCCCTCCAGGTATGGACAATACAGCAAATAAGGTATGTAAACTCTACAAGTTCCTTATGGTTTAAAACAAGCATCAAGGCAATGGTTCGTAAAATTATGCCAAGTACTCCAGATATGTGGATTCACTCAATCTAAAAACAATTACACTTTTTTCATTCAAAGGACTTCTGAGCATATTGCTATCATAGCAGTATATGTAGATGATGGGCTAATTACTGGGTCAAACATGAAATGCATCAAGAAACTTAAGATGCATTTAGGTATCATGTTTAGCATATAGGACCTTCACATTACTTTCTTGGATAGGAAGCATGCACATCATCATCTGGTGTCATACTGACACAAAGAAAATTTACATTAGATCTCCTCGAGAGATTCTCTCCAGGTAACAAAGTCTGTACCACTCATTTACCACTAGACTCGAAAGGACTAATTGATTCTTCACCATATTTAGAAGATCCTGTCTTGTATAAGGTATTGACCAGTAAACTAAACTTTTTGACCAACACAAGGCCAGACATTGCACACTCAATAGAGACCCTAAGCCAAAGCAACATCCTACTGAACAACACCTAGAAGCTCTTTATCACTTGTTGAGATACATTAAAGGCACAGTAGACCAAGGAATATCAGGAATATTACTTAAGACATACCGAACTAAAGCTTAAAGCCTTTTGTGATTCAAATTGGGCATCCTATCCTGTAACTAGGAGATCAATAACAGGTTATGTGATGTCACTAGCTAGGAGAATCACCAATAAGCTGATAATCTAAGAAACATGGCACTGTACCTAAGTTCTTAGTTAAAGCTGAGTGTAGAGCAATGTCAAATGCAGCCTCTGAAGAAACCTGGCTTGTGAGATTATTAGGAGAATTAGGGGTTAAGGACTTGCAACCTGTGTCACTTCATTGTGACAATGTTTTTGCACTTTATATTGTACACAATCCCACATCTTTTCATGAAAGGACTCAACATATTGAAATTGATTGTCATTTTACTCGAGACAAAGTATTAGAAGGTCTTTTATCACTTTGTTTATGTTCATTCTCATGAGTAGGTAGCAGATGTCTTAACCAAGAGCCTACCGGCACCACAAACATGGGTATTTATTGAAGAAAATGGGCATGACAACCCCAGAATCGGAGTATGAGGTTGAACCAGCACAAGAAATCCAGAACCAACAGGATGAAGAATAAGGAATCAGCTTCAGTTCTATACAGAAAAATACAGCAACACCAAGTTCAAGATGCTGTTTTCATACCCCTTTCCAGCTTTGGGGTGCCGATCAATATTTAGTAGAACTAAATTACTATTAAATGCGCTGTGCGGGTTTTTTTAATGATCATTTGATTTTTTATATGTTAAATAGTTCAAAAAATTATCTAAAATTATAATTTTGGGGAATTAATCCCAAAAACATATATATGAGATTTTAATTCTCAAAACATACAATTTCACCCTCACCCACTTCCCTACTCTGTCTCTCTCCATCGCCACAAATCATTGCCTCTCGCAATCACTCCTTCGTCGGAAACCACCGATCTCATCTTCCCACCATCATTGTCTAGGCCCTCTCCGTCGCCCCGTTCCTCCTCCCTCCTTCTCCGATCCCAATGATCAATTCCATTGTCTGTATCTATGTGGTGAGATTCAATCAATGGAGGATGAGATGACGATATGATGAGAGGCAATGTACATGATCGGAGATAATGAGGAGGAGGAGATGGAGATGGAGGAGGTTGATTTCAAATACGAATACGATGCGTCACAGTGGATTGATTTCATGATAGAGGAGACTGATTTGAGGTTGAGCAGGCCGAGAGTTGGTTCAGATCTGTCACGAGAGTTGGTTCGTGCTTACATTATGGTTACTTGGAATATACTTTGTTATTGAAATAGGAGATGTGATCTCTGATTTGTTTGGAATTTGTGTTGATTTTACAGTCCTTTGTATGTTAGAATATGAATATCGGTTTATTTATGAGAATTATGCTGGGATTGACGCTCTATTTTATGAATTGTGAATATTGGTTTTTCTATCATTTTAGTTATTTTAACTATCGCACTGTTTTGTTTCTTAAGACACTCCGTTTCCTTCAAAACAGAGCGTCTGAATAAATTCAATGTTTTATTCAGCCTCTCTGTTTTTTTTTTTTCCTGAAACAGAGTGTCTGAACAAAACATAGAGCACCAGTTGAAAACATAGAGTGTTTGAACAAAACACAAAGCGTCTGAATACAAACACAAAGCGCCAGAAGAAAAAACGAAAACAGAGGTTCTGTATAAAAAAACAGAGCGATGGTGGCCGGATTCCGACGACGGTTGGGTGATGGTAGGGGTTGAGGTGGAGATGAAAATAGGATTACAGATTTAAATGAGATGGATGAATTGTATGGTTTTGGAATTTAGATTTTTTGTATATCTTTTTGGTATTTTTTTTAAGTTTTTGTGCGTTTATGTAAAAATCCCTAAATAGTTAGCAGTATATGATCCTCTTATATGTTTATGTATTAGTTATATGTTTTTTCATTTTGATTGTGATTTTGTGTATTTATATATTTTGATTTTGATTTTGTGATGTTTGTTTTTATTAATGTTGTTTTGTGTGTGTGTATATAAGATAATTATCCTTAACATACAATTTTTCTAAAAATATTCACAAAACATACCACACGGAAAAAAAAATCCCGCAAATATATAATTTGATACTCCACTAACACCCTGCTCTCTCTCTCCCCCCCCACCTCCTCCGACATCGCATCTTCCACCTCGCTACCTTCTCTCCTGCCATCGTCACACCGTCCTGTCCACCACCACCGCCTCCTTCACTTTTACATCTTCTCCCATCCTCAAACCCTCCAATCACCATCGACCACCACCGCATCAAGTCATCTTCGCCTTGGTTTTCGATTCTTGTCGTTGGTGGTGGCGTGAGTTGCTTTGAATTGGTGTGAAGGTTGTGGTGTGATGGTGGAATTGTAAAACCTACCTCCATCGACAGCTGTGGAAACTCCTCGTGGACTCTGATGGTGAATATTCGCTTCGTTCGATATGAATTTCGATGTCGATTTTGGAATCTTGATGGTGTTGATTTAAATTTAGGTGTTTTGATTTGGTGACCATCGATGTGAATATTTTGATGAGGCAGATTCTTTTTTTGTATGGTGAATTGTTGAGGCGCTCTGTCAGTTTTGGTTTTTTTACGAGGTGTTTTTTTTTTTTTTTTTTTTTTGTTTTTTTTTTCTTTCAGGCGTCCTGTTTGATTTTGTTTAGGCATGCTGTTTGATTTTATTCGAGAGCGCTCTTTTGATTTTGTTGAGACACACCGCTTGATTTTTGTTCAGACGCACTGTTTCATTTTATTCAGACACACTGTTTTGAGTTTTTTCCAGGCACACTACTTGAGTTTTATTTAGACAAACTATTTGATTTTTGTTCAGACGTACTGCTTGATTTTATTCAGACACACTGTTTGATTTTGTTCAAATGCACATTTCATTTTGTTCAAGACCATTGTTTCATTTTGTTCCGACGACATCGTCGAATTCCGACGAAAACTTTGGATTCCGACGAAGATTCAGGAGACATCGTCGGATTTCGCACCGATTCCAACAATGGTGGGGTGAATGTAGAGGTTGGGGTGAAAGTGAGGATAGAGTAAGAGATTAGATGGGATAAATGAATTATAATTTTTTTGGAATTGTTTTTCCTTGTTATATGTGCTTGGAATTTTTTTAACAAAAGTGTAGTTTTTGAAAAATATTTCTATTTCTATTTTAATTATTTAATTATTTAATATTTTTAGTATTATTCATAATTTTTTATTATAAGAATATGATTTTTTAGCAAGGATTTTTATATTTTTCGTGATAAAGATTATAATTTTTTTTGTTTTTTTATAAAGAGAGAATTATGGATTAGTTGCATTTAATTTCATTAATTATCAATAGGTCATAGTGAAAATTTTTAATTATTAATTAGTTCATAATTTCAAATCATGGTCTAATTTATCCTCAATAAAAAAAAAAGACTTATTATAATAGATTATAATAACTTATTATCATAACTTATAAATTATAATAGTTATCCAAAAACCCTAAATTTTAATCACCACCATCAATAATCCCCGTCCTCGTCGTCATCGTTTTGTCGTCGGAATAAACAGTGCACATGTGTTACTCGTCGTTATTGTTCCCGTAATAAATAGTGCACATATATACAATACAAAGAGGACTCTTTGTATTCTGTGTGTATTATTATAAACAATGCGATGTGTCTCTCATCGTCATCGTTCCTGTAACAAACAGTGTATATATATATATATACAAATACAAAATATATTCAGTATGTATTGTTCTAAACAGTGTCCCAAAATACTAAACATTGCTCGATCCACGAATAGTGCTCTCGCTTCAAAAAAAACCACTGTTTGTTAAAATTGTGTCCACACTAAATAGGTAATGAACACGAGAGACAAAGTCGCAAGGAAAATTCCAGGCATCAATGCTCGATGTACTTTTCTCGAATACTGATGATAGCTATTGATTCTCCACACGTTAAGCTTGGATCCATTTTGTGAGTCCATGTTGAATCAGACCTGGAAACAAAGGGACTTGGATGAAAGGTTTGAAAAGATTTGATCACGTGGTCTCATAAAATAATTTTATATATTTATATATTATTTTTATTTGATATGTTTTATAATTTTTTGATTTGTGTGCATATCGAAATAAAATTTGACACGTATATAAATATGATAAAATATAATTTTTATAAATCTATCCTGAAACATCAATGATCGTACAAATTACGTATTTTATTCTAATATATATTACGGGATTATCAGATCTGATTTGATATGAAAAAAAATGATATTGATATATACATATATATATATATATATATATATATATATTACAAAAACTGTAAGATGAGGGAGTATATAATAGATTAGGTAAATATATAAGGAAGCTTTTCATTTTAGTTGTGGATTAGCATTTTCGTCATTACACATAGGGTAGTATAGAAGAAATGATGATGCGTATTATGTTGACCAATTAGTGTGGGAATAAGAGCTCTCTTTCTCTGTCCTTTGCCGCTCTCTCTTTCAAATTTTTTCCCCTTTCGATTAGGGTTCTTGGCGGCATTGAATTGGAGTTGACGATTTTCCTCCGAAGTTGAAGATCAAGGCGGCATTGATTGGAGTCGACGATTCCCCTTCGAGGTCGAAGATCAACAGCTTCCGCCTCTCCAAGAATCTCTCAATACTTCATCCTCGTCTCGCTCGAGGTAATTTGAGAAGCAAAATTTGGTATTTCTTTTCTGGGAAATGTTCTCTTCGTAGAATTTTGTTTTGTTGATGATAATGATGAGGATGATGGTGGTGGTGGTGGTGATTGATGATGGTTGTGGTGGTGAGGGGATATGGGGATTCGTGAGTATTATTGAAATTATGATTCTGTTGTTGTCGTTGTTGATCTTGATATTGATGATGTTGATGATGATGATGCTGTTGTGGATTTGTTAATGGTGGTTGAAATGATAATGGTGGTTACGGGTATGGGCGGATTTGTGTTAATGGCTGCATTTACTTCTTTGCGGTTGATGCGGGAGAAATGGTGATGAAGATGATGTGAATGTGGATTTGTTGTTCTTGATGATGATGATGATTGCATTTACTGTCTTTGATGATGATTATGATGATTGCATTTTCTTGATAGTGGGTTGGGTTTTTTGATATTTTGTTGATCTTAGTGTTATTAAATGATGATTCTGAAGCATACATGGGTGATCCTGGGTTTCTGGGCTGTTTGTGTACTTGTGGTGGTGGTGATGATGGAAAATGTCAGTGGGACTATCTCTAGTTCTTGTTTGGTTATCGTTATTACTATTATTAACTTACTGGTTTTGGTCTTCTCTTGACCTGAAGTGTGAAAAAGTTTGGCGTGTGAAGATGCCTGAAGTCAAAGAAGTAAACTTATCATCTGCTGAAACTGAGAGGAGGTGAGCGGTTTTCTATAATTTCTTAAGCCTAACTCCGGAAATATTTTCTGAGATTTAATTACTGTAAATAATTGATTCTCACTGAACTCAATTGATCAGTATATCTCCTAGGTCTTCAAATCTAGAATCTAGATTTATTCAATTTCTCCTTGTATTATATACAAGGCTAGAAATGTTTTGAAGTTGATCTACATCTCTCTCTCTCTCTCTCTCCTTTATCTTTCTGCTTCAACTCTTGTTTTCTTTGTTTCGCAGGTTTCTAATCCAGACAGCAGATATCTTGAGATGCCATTGATTATTTTGAGCAGTCTGGTCTAATCCAGACAGCAGATATCTTGAGGATGGAAACTGGCGTTGAGTTTCTTGATGAATCACTCGACCTCTTCTTGGAATTTGCCTCTGAATACTTAGCGCCATATATGGATGAAGACAACAATCATAATCAACCGTTCAGTGACATCTTGGCAGCATATTTGAGAAGCCGAGGCTTCTTCAAATCGGCTCATTCTGTTGCAAAAGAACTCGGTATGTGTATAAGTTATTTACTGAAATTATGTGCATATTTTGGCAGCTAATTTTGACTGTTTTGTTTTGTAGGGTTTCAACCGTGTCGTGTTTGGCTGCCTGAGATGGACAGCCTTGTGTTAAGGTATGCTGATGAGGGTAGAATACAGGATCATGTTCTTGGTGTTGAACCAAACACGAACCACTGCTATCCTCCACTGTGCCGCAAGAGGGTGAAAACACAACACCTCTTGAGGAAAAAATGTTCCCAAAAAATTCAACGTGAAGAAACCTTTTTGGGAGAGGAAGACACCTTGTTCAGAGAGGAGCACACCTGTATGGAGGCGGTGGAAGACACCTCTTTTGAAGAGGAAGAGACCCTTTTCGAGGAGGGAGGTAAAACTTACATTTTGACGGTTTTATGAGGACTTGTCTAGTGTGGTGTGTTATTGGTAAGTCCGTTATGAGGACTGTTTTCTAGGGTTTTTGCCTCTGTAGATAATGATAATTATTTATCTGGCATTATGATTTTGTTTTCATGTTTAATTATCTGAACTTGGTCCTCGTTTTTCTATATCATGAATTTTCAGGGACACTATAATGTAGTAATAATGCAAAAACCAGGTTTCATTTTTCATTGTTTTAAAGAATTTGTCATTCGGAATAAGGATTCTGATTAGGGAGACAAGTTGTGGATCAATTACCACACACTCTGTTGGATCCCTTGCACTAATGGTGGTGTTATTCTTGCTTTGGGAGTAATATACATCCTTTCTTATTTTAAGGAACCTGAATTTGATTTCCCAAATAGGTCATGAAGCTTGAGTATTAGTATAATGAGAATTATCTAGCGCCAAAAAGTTGGCTTAGTGATAAACAACTCTTTCCTCGTTATTTAGATTGATGCTAGCTGAGACTGTAACATTGGATTCTGAAATGACCTAATATAAACTTATATAGAGATCTGATAGTATCAAGTTCAGTCTAATTAACTATTCTGTTCAATGCTAAGCACTTGTTCTCTTCATGTTCTACAGTTTTGTGCAAGTTCAGGACCTGTTCAGCTTCACTAGACCTAGGAGTTTGAGTCATTTTGTTTTCATAGGTTACCTGCAATTATTAATCTGGCATTGTAACTGCACCTAAATGTTCCGTTTATTTAACATAGAAATGATTGACATATGATGCTGTGTCCCTTGCCTAGTCTGTAATCTATAGTGTGGACTCAAGGGACAGTGACTTACAATTCAAGAGTGTTAGGTCCAATCCAACCGCTGCAATGTATTATGTATAGGGTTTACTGTACAATGTACCATAAATTTCTGAATATAGTTATCAGTACAGCTTTAGGTTTATACTGAATGTGATTATGTGGAGCATTAGTATAGAAGAATTCGCGTATCTAAACTAGTTGGTGGGTCTATTATGCGGTCTATTCTTGCCTGTGCATAGCGTGGTCTGATACAGCTTTTAAGAGTCTATGAACAATCCAATATGATCCCTTTCCCGGATATCTCTTCATGTATATGGTGTTCCCCCACCAGCTTGAACGTAGAAACACAAGACCTACGCAATTGTTGATTGCCTGAGACGATGATCTATTGCTTCGTGTCCTGTGATATGCTTCTGTTCAATCAGAGATCGTCTTGACCAACTTCTTATGTTTTATCTTGATTCAGATGACTATCTACTCCAGTTGCATTGCCCACCTGACTCCAGTTTCATGTCCTCTTTGCTGAATCCAGTGGCCTCGAGATAGGTGCATCATGAACGTGACTTACAAATGAACCCTGTCAGAGATTGGAGGGCTGGGAACCATGACTCCGAAAGACCATTGAGGCGGGCTCTATATGCCAGATAGCTTAAAGCGTCAGTTCTATATTAGCAGTTTTGTGCTTTTGAGAATTCTTCATCGTTGTAGTGAAAAAATGACTGATATCCCAGTGATGTAGACACCTGACGATGTTATACTGAGGCTGACTCTTGAAATGGCAGACCCTTTCCTTGACTGATATCGCTTTCTGGCCTTGAGATCGCCATCCTCTTTCACTCCTCCAAGTAGATATTATAACAATCTTTTCGCGAATCTGAATGGCAGACCCTGAGCAATTACTATCTTGGCGAGCGCAGTTCTAAACGCTTTCCGATTCAACTGCCTCAGCTGCCTCGAGGCAGTAGGTTTTCTCATTTTCAGTAGTTTTCTCGCAGGAGATCATGTGATCTTGCGTTACCTGTATATAAGAGGAAACAGATCATTGCTTGAAATCATGATTTTGGTATCTTGTATCAAGTTAAAGGTTCATTTCTATGTCCAAGGCTAAACAAGATATATAGACATGAATTGAAGAGGGGAAAATAGCATCAAGCACAAGCCACTACTCATTCATCAGTATTTCATTCTCGCTTTGTGTTTCAGATAACTTAGAATAGTAGATATCGAGTTTTCCAGGTAGCGATAATGGGAAAAGCTTGTAACCTCTCGATTTCTTTGTTTAAAAAGGTTAACGATCTGGTGTTCAAGCAAGGCAGCCAACCCATCTCTCTTCTGCTACATGAAACACCTTTTCTTCCATATCCGCAAAAGAAAAGCCAATAACACTATCGTCGCAACAAATTAAGATACTGATACAATGACAAGTCATGCATCATCAGCTTGGACTTCTAATAGCACCGATTCTCTTACTCAACAAACATATAACAACTGTGATATGAGATCACAGGTTAAAATTTTGTGAGCTCATACATTGTAGTATTTGTCAGACACGTAATATAAGATGGGCCACTATACTATTCACCATCTACGTCCGCTAAGGACATTCGTGTGAGAGGAGTGTTACGATACCACTCATGAAAACAACCAAATGACTATGACCGGTCATCATCACTCAATGCAAGGACTAGTAGTAATTCTTAGAGCATTGTTAGTGGATTTCCTAAATCATTTCCTTTTCATTAATATAGGGATTTTTGTGAAAAATCATTTACGTAATAGTTTTTCTATCTCTATCCCTATCCTCATCTTATTCTTTATCCATACCAAAAATCTCTACTTCAAGAAAATGAAAAACATGTTGCGTATATCACATTTATCATTATTTTGAATTAGTTATTATTAGATATCAAAATAAGATAAAATTATCGGGTTATTGTTTGTATTGTGAAAGACAACTAATTACAAAGCATTATCCAACACTCATTTTTTTACAAAAAGCAAAACAATAATTTTTAATATTAAACCCATCATTATTCATCATTAATGATAAAGATTGTTCTTCAATATATAATTTAGTACGTTTTTATAACATAAATATTTTACCGTAACATTATTACATATATCATGAGATTAAAAAAAATCATTTTTATGTTAATATTTTTCTCTCTCTTTATTTGACCTTTCTTTTATGAAGATATTTGACCTCTATATTTTTTTTTGATAAAATAATTGACCTCTTCGTCAACCACGAGGCAACAATAACCGATCATCGAAACCACTGAATTTCCACACACACACACCCCTTTTCTCCCACGCCGCCGTCGTCATCATCATCATCGATTCAGTTCAACAAACAACAAAATCGAATAATCGAACAACAAAATTCTTCACCCAATTGTTTAATTGAGTAAAAACCGATTCGGTTTCTGCAATTTCGATCGATCCACAGATCTGTTAATTTTGCCCCCTTTTCTTGTAAAACCCTAATTAGGATTCAAATCGATTCACTTTTCCACCAAATTTGGGATCCCTTTTTTGCCTGGATTCATAGATCGGACTTGAATCGATTCGAAATTTCAAAATCGAAGCAACAAGAGACAAAGAGGAAGTGTGATTAGAGAAATCAGAAACGGAAATTTTTGTTTTGAATCAGAGATTTTATAAAATTGGGAAAGGGAAATTGAAAGAATCATGATTTTGGTGTATCTAGGGGAAGATTTACTGGGGGAGGTGGATCTGTATCTGAATCATGATGATACTACGATGATGATGATGGTTGATGGGATCAAGATTGGGAGATTCTCACAACCAAGTGAGAGGTGCCCACCACTAGCTGTTCTTCATACCGTTGCAAATGATGGGGTTTGGTTCAGGATGGAATCGAGGCCGCAGGTGTCGGTGGGCACATCGCCTTTGTCGGAACTTCATTCGGGTTGTTTCAGAGAAAATAAGGTATAAATTTTTGCTCATTAAACTGATAAATCAAGAATAGGTATAAATTTTTGCTCATCAAACTGATAAGTCAAGAATCTGTAACAAAGAAAGGTACCCACATGAAAAAAAATTGAAGCTTTGAAGCTTTTGTTGAGTTTGGACATTGGACTTGCTTGGACCTAGAAAATTGCTTTGAATAAAGGGACTAATGTGATAAATAATAAAGGGATTTTTGTGAGGCTGAGAATTTGATACTGGGATGGTATGATACATAATCAGAAACATGATTCAAGTTGAGAAACAAAGTTTGGGGAAAGGAATTTGAGGAATCGCGAGGGCTGGTGTGAATCTGATTGCAGAAAATTAGGAAACAAAAGGAAAGAAACAGGGTAGATATGATAGACTAATGGTTAACCCAGAAATGAATTGGGAGGATTTCGTCTTGAATTGAAGAGATTGCCATTGTTCTTGCTCGGATTCAAAACACTTGTGACATTTTGATCGAGTCCACTAATTTAATTACTTAGCATAACTTGTTAACTGAATCGAACTAGTCGATTTTGTTGTCCTGGAAATTGTAGATGGATGTGTTGCCAATGGTGACTTTAGATCTGCCAGTGGTGATTTTAGCTCGAACAGTTCTATCAGTTGATCAATTTCAGACTGATTAAAGTGATTTCTTAAAAGCTATTCATTAACTTCTATTTGATATGAAACATATAATTACGAAAAATTGAATCCCTGACTAAAACTTGGCCATGAGAATAATTTTTTGTCATTTCTGTTTTTGTTTTTCTTCTGTTCTATTGATTTACGGTAGATTTGGGTGACTACTATTGTTTATTCTGCATAAACTGCTTTTCAACCATTAAAATACTCAACATTGTTTTTATTGTTTTCAGACTGCTGTTATGGCACTTGGAGAAGACGAGCTTCACTTAGTTGCCATGCCTTCCAGAAAGAGGGATCCAAGAATTTCTTGTTTCTGGGGCTTCAAGGTGACAAAGGGGTTGTATGACTCGAGTCTTGTCATGTTGAACCTTAGGTGTCTTGGAATTGTATTTGATCTCGATGAGACACTTGTCGTTGCCTATACTCTGAAATCGTTTGAGGATAGAATGGAGGGAGTGAGGAGGAAAATGGGTAGTGAAACTGATCCTGCACGTCGTGCTGGCATGCAAGCGGAGATAAGGCGTTATCAAGAGGATAGAGCTACGTTGAAGCAGTTTGCGGATAATAATCAGATTGTTGACAATGGAGAAGTGATTGAGGCTCAGTCAGAAATTGTTCTAGCTCTATCTGACAATCACCCAACGATGATTCGCCCAATCATAAGGCTGCAAGAAAAGAATATCATCCTGACTCGAATAAACCCTCAGGTATGCACCTATACTAACTTAATGGAGACAGTCTATACTAACATAATGGAGATATTTTCTATTACGTGCACACTGCATAGTTGTAGTTTCCTGGTCAGTGCTAGTTGCAGGCATGTTATCACTCTTGTATTACACTTGGATATCGCTTCTGTTTTTTTTTTTTTTTTTTTTTTTTTTTTAATTCGTGGTTCAGTGGTTTTAGTGGTACTGAGAATAGAAGTTTTTGTGATATGTAGAATCGTGATACAAGTGTTCTTGTAAGGATAAGGCCCGCTTGGGAAGATCTTCGCAGCTATTTGACTGCAAGAGGCCGCAAGCGCTTTGAGGTTTTTGTCTGCACCTTGGCTGAAAGAGACTATGCTTTAGAAATGTGGAGGCTTCTTGATCCAGATGCAAATTTGATAAATACAAGTGAATTGTTGGATCGCATCGCGTGCGTCAAACATGGTAAGAGTAATTTGTAGTGAAATCTTTTAATCTGGCTTCCATGTTTAATTACATTTTTAATGGCAACCTCTTTGCTTTGATCATCAACGGCCACTAAAGTTGTTTTTTAATGTATATATGCTTCCTGATGTTATCCTCAAATAGTGGATTTTACTCTATTCTTTTCTGTCCATTCATTCATGTGCTAGGGGCTAAGAAGTCATTACTCAACGTCTTCAATGATGGAAGTTGCCATCCTAGGATGTCACTAGTAATAGACGATCGTCTTGTAGTATGGGATGAGAAGGATCAACCAAGAGTGCATATTGTGCCTCAATTTGCTCCATATTACGCTCCTGAAGCTGAGGTATTTGTCTAGACAAACCACCTTTGTGGTTTTCTTACTCAATATTATGGAGACTTTGTTTATTTAAACATCAAAGCAATTTCTATGTTTAATTTTACTAACCATATAATGCCTGACCCCGTAGGCAAATGTTGAAAACCCTGTTATGCATGTGGTAAGAACAGTTGCATGCAATGTTAGAACTGGCTTCTTCAGGTGAGTGTTCCGGTTCCGTACTGTCATATGTACAAAGCCGTGCTATGTGTTTCTCCTTATGTATGGGATCCCTGTTCCTGTCCTAAGCATTGGCAAGTAAGATAACCATTGTTTATGTTTTGACAGAGAATTTGATGATAATCTACTACAACAAATTTCTAAAGTTTCATATGAAGATGATCTTAAAAATTTCCCGCCGCCTCCTGATGTGAGCAGTTACTGCAAGTCCGAGGTAATGGTGGATCCTTTTTCATTTTGAACGTTTTTTTTTTCCTTCAAATGCCTTTGATTTATTTTTCATCAGTTAAATTGCACCTCCAGCTTCTGCCCAATCTTTTTCCCTCCTTTCCGACAGTGCTTTCATTTTTCCTGATTCTTAAATCTTTGTCTAGCTTGCCAAATTCTGATCTGTATTCTTATCCGTATTAATGACGGTATTCCCTTGTGTGTGGAACTTTTTGAACATCTTGCGATGCTGTTCATATTTTTGGGACAGGGTAACGCCCCTGCCTTGGATGATAGAATCATCGAACCCATAATTTCAAGGTCTTGATATATGTGTATGTTCCATGGATTTCATGAAATTTCGAAAGTTCATTTTTAGTGTTCTTTGCAGAATATGCTCCCGTATTTTAGTTTGTTGTCTTTATGATCAGTGTATAAGCCTCCTGTGCTTTCTGCTAATTGAACAGGAACCCATAACAGCTTCTTCTGAGGTTCCTCCTGTAGCCGTTGCATCGATGACTAGTTTTGATCCAAGGCTTGTTGCTTCTTTACAAGTCCCTGTTACTGCTGTTTCGCCCCCAATTCCGCAACCTGCGTCTGCACCCATTATGCCCTTTTCGACCAATCAACTTCAACCCACTACTTTAGTAAGACAATTGGGTCCTGCTGGCCCCATGGACCCAAACTTGCAAATTTCATCTTCAAGGGAAGAGGGAGAGGTACCAGAGTCTGAACTCGATCCTGATACAAGGAGGCGGCTTCTCATATTGCACCATGGACTAGATAATAGAGAGCATCCTCC
>JAOVYX010011655.1:0-33098 GCA_035668315.1 Drosera spatulata
CTCATTCTCTCTGCTATTGCTAAACCAATATATATATATATATATATATATTATTTTTATTTTTTGTCACGTACATTACTGTATCGACAAGTAAACTATTGTTATGTCACAACAAATAATCCTGATTTTTTAATTACTATATCTAGAGCTTTCTCATAAGATCATGCATGAGTAATCAATAAAATTACATCTTGATATATAGCAACATTTCAATAAAGATTAAAAATCACTTATTTATGTTAGTTAGATAACAATATTAGAGAAAAATATCATCAATATTCCAATTTAAATATTTGATATTACAACTTATATGTCACAGGTCAAGATCTAGTTGTCTTTAATCTTGTATCTTGGTGTTTCGAACACCCACCTACGTTTTAATCTCTCCTAAAAAAAATGCTTAATTCAGTTATGTTTTGGTTTCTGAAAACCCATATAACTTGAAATAAGTTCCTCCCAGATCAAATTCAGCAATTCCACACGATAGAAAACGAGCTAAAACGATAACTCAAACAGCTGAATGCGAGGGGAGTTAAACATACAAAACCCGACCGCAACCCATGCCGGGGCCGTGAGAAATATGAACAGGAGCTTGAATCGAAGAACACTGACATAATGTAACTTTAACAAACCATCAGTTCTTCAGTAATGCAAGGCAGGACAGACATAACCAGACGCTACATCTCGTTTCCTATATTAGCAACTTAATGTAGGACTCAACTAATCAACCGCCGACGATGCCAATGACGCCTGAGTCTCCTCGTCCCTTAATGATATCCTGATCACGAGGTTCCAAGAACTTCTTCCAAACAAATACTAGATAGTGGTAAGCTCGTTCCAAACAAGCACAAAATTCGTCTTAGTCTCCCTCCACGTGAACCATCAGCCTGATATGACTTTCAGATCGCTACGTGCTATGTGTTCAAATATGGACAGCAAACGCAAGAGATGCCGACTGCACTGTCACAACAAACCTCAAAACGCAAGCAGACTATAAATTACAGATCTTCACGACAGCACCATTAACTGTATATTACAGCAAAATCCAGGAAGATGCTGATTGAAGAACTTCGTTCCATAACCAAATGTGTGAAGCCAAGCTGATGCAAACGTCCTATGCCTTTGCATATTTATTAACATAGCCCTGCAACACAATTCCGATGAAAACAAGTCATTTATACACTGAATATAAAGTCATACCCATATGCAGATAGCGAAACCAGTGGCAAAGCAGGATGAATGAGGAAAATGGTAAAGGAGTAAGTTCCACTGATGTCCGAAGAGAAATAGTACCTCCACTAGTTGAGTGAGCTTCCGATGCGATGAGTCGATATATTGAATGATCTTTTCCTTTGACTTGGGTACCCGCTTGTTTTTCATAGATGTAGCTACCTTATCGACAGTTTTCTTCACAATCGTCTTGAATGCTTCCTTACTCATACTTCCCTCACGCCAAGACGGTTTAAGAACCTCCTTTACAAAATCAGCAAGCTCGGCTCTGAACAGTTTCATCGATCTCGAATCATTGTTTCCATCGCCCTTATCCTTCGACTTCTCTTGATCAATCTCATTTTCACCAGCACTTGCATCAGCTTCTTCGTTAGGATTACACGCACTTCCGTTCTCTACAGCACGTACCGCCGCATCAGCCGTCTGACCAAATTCATCATTTTCCATGGAGATGGTTGGAACATCTCCATCTTTCCCCATTTTATTTTCCCCTATATCTAGTGGCTCATGAGAGTCATTCAGCTTAACCATGGTATCAGCATTATCCGCTGCAGGGTCCTGCTTCGGAAGCTGCTTCTCGCGTGATCCTGAACCAGGCTCAAATGGGTCATATTGATCGCCACCTGCTCTAGGCAGAGGTTGAAAAGCAGGGGAAGGATTTAGTGAAGCTACGGCATGCTTCAATCCAAAAGTCTGCGCTCCTTGTCCTTCCATCGAAGTGGGAATGGAACTATAAGAAGCATCGTAATCATGTCTGTGTGAGTCTCCCTCCGTTCTCAAATTCCTGGAACCGAACTTCGAGTTCAAAGGCTGATCAAACGTTGTTGCATATGGATTATAATGAGCAGTTATCGTTGATCCTCCAACATCGGAAAAGCTAGAAAGTTTCTTGTCGATGGGATCAGCAGGATATCTAGATGAGGTCGAAGGAGCAGTAAGATGTGATGGAACTTGATTTGGGAGACTTCGCTGAGCTACAAACAGAGGCTGCTTCTGTTGATGATGCAGATGATCTGGCATTTCACCAGCTCGCCTGTTGTCAAAAGGCAATGACTGCAGCTTTCTAGAGGCCATGTCCTCGTGAAACATGGTAGATTGCAACGAAGTGTTCCCACGAGGAAACAAACTTGAAGGAACATTGCCATTGGAGGAATGTTCATAGGAATCGTCCCTCAAGATGCTGTGGCCTCCTAACTGATGAGTCAGAGCAGTGCTCGCTTTTGAAGGATTACCATGCGATCCTTCAATAAAAAATGAACGCTGAGGAGGTCCCTGCAAGCCAGTGACCTGAGAATGAGCAGGGAGCTGACCTGTAATGGGCCTCACTAACTCATTCCTTAAACCCAAATTGCCCTGCTGAAACTGGTAGGGGGCAGCAGGGATAGTTGGATTCATCATAAACAGTTGGCGATTGCTCCATGGTTGATTTTGTTGTACATGATAAAGTTGCTGAGTGGATGAATGAGTTTGGAAAGGGACAGTTACCGCAGGGGGAGGTTGAAGAGGAAAACCGGAGGTCGAAGCTATTGAGTAGTGAGCTACAAGAGAATGTGAGGTCTGCGCTGCATCCACAGGATGTGAAGGCTGCAGAGCTGGAGGAGAAGGTAGCTGCGGAACATGATGTTCCAATGCACAGGAAGAAGAACCAGAAGGCAATGGATTCTCCTGACCACTAGCTTCACTTGACATCTTGCCAGAAGAAAGCTCCCTTCCTGGAAGCTGAGAAGGAGCTGCTGAAGAAGTCTGAAGAGAGGACGGATGGGTTGCAACCGAGCAATCAATTGGTTGCAGGTGGTTGCTGATATTTTCTCGAGAAAGATGTACAGCCTCGCGTTGAAAAGGAACCATGCTAGCTTGCAGATGTGTTGAGTTATCAGGATGAGAAATGGCGTCACCTGTTGCTTCTTGGACTGCTGGCTGATTGAACAAACCCGCATTTACCTCCTCAGAAACTCTCAACTTTTCTCCATTCTCAATGTTTGGCTCATTATCCTGGACAAGGCTGCTATGCTGAATTGCATCCTTCACCAAGTCTTTTTCTATCACATCCATGGTGGTGTCATGTGAAGCTGAAGGCTCGTTGGAAAACTTGAAGCCACGGTGCTCTCTACCGGATTCTAGGTTTCTTGATCTTTGAGGCATTTCAGAGTGCCACTGTTGGCTCCAATCATGTCTAGGTCTGTCATTCTTATTATCTGAATCATGATGCAAATACCGACAAGAAGCCCCACGATAGCACCTTCCTTTAAGGAAATCAAAGCATTTCTCATTTTGTGCTCTTCCTCGTCTTTGCTTATCGATGTCACAGATGCCAATGCGCTTAACAGGAGACCTGCTCCTGCTTCTCCTATTCCTAGGGGACCAACTAAGGACAATGATAAACAAAATCAAGATCACAAATAAGATCACAGCACCACAGAGAGAAAGTAAACAGGAAGAACCGAAACCAACATGGCCAAATGTCACCGAAACAATGAAAAACATAAGTTGTATTCCATAAATACCTCCTAGATCGGCTTCTCCTGCCTTTTCTCCTGACAGGAGTTCCCCTTCTCCTCCGAAATTGAGGTGATCGACTGCGACTTCTACTTCTACCCCTTTTACAGTTCCTCCTGTTCTTGTCGGAATCATCAGAATCGCTTTCACTGATATCTTCTCTAATCATTCTGCCAAACTCATCGACTTTGACAGAAATATTTTTCCTACTCTTTGGTTTCTCAACATAAACTGAAGGGATATCAATACCAACACTACTATCAAATGCATCAGTTTGCTGCGAAGTGTCAAAATACTCATGGTTAGATGCATTTGTCTTGCCATTTTCACCAGCAATTTCATCACCTTGGCGAGCAAGTTCATCGTCTTTAATCCGTAAAATTTCCTCTTCAACCACAGGTTCAGACTCATTTTCTGGAGCTACAGATTCTAATTGCAGGTTAGACACAGAAAGCCTGTGGTTATTCTCGAGAGAAATTTCAGACTTCAGAATCTCAGAAATTGCTATTTTATGTGAAGTTGCCATCTCTACTTCCTTTACAGCTGAAGCTGCCATGGAATTGACATCCGTAGACGGCACACCATCATCCTCAAGAGACTCATCCGACGCATAATTCGGTATCAGCCTGAATGGCCCATCAGTTCTGTTGCTCTCAGGAGACGTCTTATAATTTGTAATTGCAGCTCTTGAATCGACAAGTGGGGTCGACTTGACTTCTTCATGGTCATCCTTTGAGTCTTGCAGATCACCCTGCTTCATCATTTCAAACATGTGTCCTGCAGGAATGCAATCCCGCTTTTGTCCTTCTTCCGAGCTAGAGCACAACTGGTCTTTGTCAAAATGGGTGATATCATCTAGAAAGATGAAACTATGGAAGATTAACATTTTGTCTCATTGGTCACGGATAGCTGAAGTAGCAAATATTGGAAACCAAAAAAAAAAAAAGATACATGAACTTATAATCTCCAAATACCCATTTTAGCATCTCCAATATTCACAGAAACAAAGAAAAATAACCGTGCAAGTGCAATAAAAAGTCTTTACAGTAAAACATCCCCAACAAGAAAAAAATAACATTCTAGCTTGATTGGGAGCTCTAGCAAACTCTTCCTTCAGTTAATATCCTCCATAAGGAAGATCATATGAACATCAACATACAAGAAAATGCGAATTTTATACCAGTAAGAAGAAATGTGTTCAGTTATTAAACTCGGTTTTGCCCCTAGTTCATGTCCGACAGTATCAAATTGTGATCGTACAACACCTGCTTTCTCTTGGGTAGTTTAAATGCAACTACTCGTTACCACATAAGGAATTTAGCATCTTGATTCTCAATCATCAACAAGAATATTCATCAATTAACAGCAGACGAAATCACAAGATTCACCCTCACAAAAGACATTCCTATTGAGCATCAAAACTAGGATAAGGCGGCAAACCTTCCATATCGACGTCAGAATCTGCAGGTGAAGAAGTACCCACCAGAAATGATGTGGAATTCATATTTCCAGTGATCTTTTCATCACATGACTCGAGTAGAGGTAGAGGAAGATCAATTGGGGTTACGTCAATGGATGCTGAACCATCCGTAACCAATGAGCCCTTGTCAAAAGATCCTCCATCACCTCTAGATTCACCTGGTGGTAATGGAAATCCAGCAGTATCAATAGCATCCGAAATAGGAGCCTTGCCTGAATTGGTACCTATATCAGATTGGAGGGCCACGTAACCAGCAGCACTTGGGGTTGCTGAGGAAGGTGTCGCCAAAGGAGAAGGCACTGATTCTGGAAGTGGAGGAGGAGGGGGTGGCGGTGGAAGTGGAGGCGGCAAAGAAGGTGGAAGAGTTGGTACTTGAGAAGGCAAAGAAAGCATGTGAAAATTTCCAGGGGTTGACTGTGAAATCTGGTCAACCCCAACTGGCCGAAACATACTAGCACCTGTACGGGTAAATGACGGAGGTGGAGCGAATTGTGGTGGTGTGGGCAGCTTAGGGGCTGTGAACATCTGCTGAGGCTGTGAAGGAGCGGGTGGTGGAGCTCTAGAACGGGAAACCGGTAAAGGGATTGGAGCAAGTGGTGGGGGAGAAGCAAAACGAACATTCTGCGTTCTGATATGAGGCAGATAAACTTGAGTTTGCTGAGAACCAGGATATGCATTCATCATAGGCCGGCTGTGATGGGCATTCGGATGCTGATATTGGACTGGGTTTGACAAGGAACCTGCTTGGTTTTTCTGAGGCAGGGGCGAAGGAATAGAAGATGCTTGTGCTGGAGCAAAAGGTCCGGGTCGAACTGCATCGGGTGCTCCAGGTTGTTGAATTGGGTGTGGAGGTTGGGTTTGTACAAGAGGTCGCAGTTGGAAAGGAGGAGGCGGAAAGCCACCATGTGGCAGCGGGAGCAGAGGCATTGGTCGTTGTGGAGATTCTCCAAACCGTGGCACATGGTTCCCTTGACCATACATCTCGAATAACCAGTTGAAGGTTACTGACAGTAGATAAAAGCACGATCCTCAACTCAAGTAGATGCCGACCTCCTAAAAGACCGCATTCAATCTGTCAATGCCAACATAACCTTAAATTCTTGAGTTCTGTAAACTATAAGCAACCCTAAAAATTCCTGAGCTGTGTAACTATAAGCAAAAGCAGATAGATAAACATTGATCCAAGTATCAGTACAGACTAATGAAATTAAACAAGAAGCTATATTCAGCTGTTGTTTCAAGACCATATACAAGCTAAGGATTACGCAAAAGCGTAGGCACGCACGACCTTGTCCCACATCAGTAATCTACCCAAAATGGAGCATTTCACAAAACTAATGTCAATATGAGTACAACACACGCAAGTGTACTCACAACAATACGAGTATTTACCGACCATATTACAGCATTATACTTATACAGCACTGTTCTCGAGACGACTCCGGTCGCCTGAAACCATAATCCTAATCATTCATCCCCAACTCTTTAACCCTAACCAAACTCAACCTACCAATCTAAAGGAACTTACAAGCCAACTTCTTCAACAGCCGAATTCCCAGAACACAACAACACGGTATCGAACCCTAAACGTAAAGTTCAAAGCTTTGACAGTGAAAATCCATACAAACAAATGAACAGAATCTCGTCGATGGACGAGAACCGGAGCATTACCTCATTTGCTTGCTGAGAAGGGGAATGCTTCCAAAAAGATGCGGAATCGAAACCATAGAACACGGGGACTTGATTTGGGAGAATTGAAATTAGGGTTTTGGTGGTGAAAATGCGCAGTGACATGAGGAGAGAGGACAAAGCTTTGGAACTGTTTGCACTGCTTTGAAAATGGAATCCACAAACGTAGAATACGACTGGCTAGTTTTTTTTTTCTTCCTTGATCTATGTAAGTTACAGTAAATAACATTGTCCCTCCTTAATGTTAAAAACGCAACGAGGAAAAGTGTTATATAATATCATCTTCTCAAAAAGCAATGGCGGGTTTGATTGCATGGTAAGAAGATCAAACATCGTCTGAATTTGTCATCTTAAAATTTATTTCTTTCGTCTTAAATTTTACGTAATTGTTTGATCCAATATAAAATTTTATATATGTGTTGTTTTGTCATTGAATTAGTTTGTCTCACTCCACGTTATACAGGTTATTAAAGACCATTGTCGTTTTTTTATCACGATTTCTTATCATATAGATAACGAAATTCTGTATAGATCATGATAATAGAATATGAGATTTTTTTTTCAATGTTTTGTTTAAATAATTAAGATATTTTTATTAATATAAGATGTGAAAAAAAAGTTATTTCAAACCGTTATATATGTCTATGTGTTAAATAATGAGGTTTTTGTTTTGATTGTGGTTTTTTTGTTTTTGATTTCTTATGTTATAAGTAAATGAAACAAAATTTTGATAGATCATTGGAAAAGAATAATAGATTTTTTTTCTTTTTTATTTTGATCGGGCTTTTTTTTAAAATAATTAAGTTGTTGTTTTTCGTAAAAAATGTAAAAAAAATTTGAAAATTTAATAATTAAATCGATGATGTCCCACCTACCATGGCATCTCATATACCGCATATTATCTAATGTTTTTACATATTTATATATATAATACATTTGGTGAAAAAGAGGATTTTTTAATTGTGGTGGAATTTACAATAATAGCTGATAAAAGAGTTAGTGGAGTACACGATAACGATTTAATATTTGTTATGTTAAAAACTTTCTTAAAAAGATGACGTTGCATACATTTTAGGACGACAAAAAACAATGCTGCAAGTAATATGGGACGGAGGGAGTGTTTGATATGAAAAAAGCAATCAATCTTTAATTGATAAAAAATGAAACGTATAATATGTTGGAGTATTTATTTTGAGACGATAAAAAAAAATATGATCAATAATATGGGATGAAGGGAGTATTTGATACTCCATGAAAAAAACAATCAATCTCTAATTGTTATAAAATAAAACATTCAATATGTTGGAGTATTCATTTTCATTAAAGTACTGTCTCCTTTTAATTAAAAAAAACTTGCTTATCTTTTTACCCATTTACTCCCTCTATCCCATAATTCTTGAAATGATTGATCGGATACGAAAATTTATGTGTGTATTGAATTTTTATAAAATTTAATAAAGAAAAAAATTCTTTGTGATTATATGGTTTATTATAATAATTGTTACAGAAAATAGTGTAATTAAGTTTGACAGATTTTATATTTTTTAAATAAAAGTTTTATAAAATATAATATTGTAAATATCATATAATAACAAAAATAAAATAAATAATATATATTTTACGGAACAGACAAGTACAATTTTGGTCTCATACTTACAAAGACCGTTAATATCAAAATAATCTATCGATATTAATTTACCCCAGAAGGAAGGAATGAACATCCTAACCTTACTCTATTACAGTCATTGTTAAGGAAAAAATTCATGAATGAAAATTGGACAGATCCCAGAAACCTGTCAGTCATTCTCCACTCCACTCGCAATCGCTGCAGTTGTTCGTGTTGGCCTCATTTCTCCACCGACAATATTTTGATTTGATTAGGTTCAATGCCCACTTTTTCATCCAATTCGATAGTCTGCTGCGTGGCTCCATCAATTCTCCAAGTAATCATCTTCATCATTCTCGTTTTCTTTCTTGCCCATTTTATTGATCCGTATTTTTCTAGTCTTGTGTAGTTCTTCAGTTCAATCGTTGGGCATGTGCCGCATGTTCTGGTTCTATTGAACAGATATTATCTGGGTTTTTTAGGGTTTCGTTGTTCAAGTATTCTTTGACTCGATTCACGATGAAGAGTTCTATTATTTTTACCTAGGGTTTCCGTATCATCGTAAACCCTCTAACGTAGGGTTTCGCTGTTTATAAATGTGATTCGCAAGGAAACGTTCATGTAAGTTCAATTGCCGAGGTATAAGGGGTTATGTGCAATCAACTCCATGATTTGAATGACAAAACGGCTGAATCAATCACCCGTTCCACTAGTATTTCTGGCTACAATGTACTGTAAGAGTTATGCTCGGCGATGAGGAAGAAGAGTTCATCCATGTACTTGTAGTTAGTTGGTCCTGGCAGCGAAATATCTGTTGCTGGGTTAGACTGAGTAATTCAATCCCGATAAAAATCTGGTTAATTGGTAACAGAGACATATCGATGACTGCGTCTGCCGAAATGGCCAAAAGGTTTTTCTAGCCGAGAACTTTGCATGTGTAACTGTTTTGGACAGAGATGAGGGAAGCGAGCGGCCATTTTTGCTGCATGTTTTCTTCTCATGGACTACATAGAAGAGATGAGTATAATTTATTGGTGATTTCAGTACGGTATAAGAGTTAAAAACTTTGAGTGCTCAAGCTTCCATTGCACCTTTAAATTAGAAAGGAAATCAGCATTTAGGAAAATTATCCCAATTTTACAAGAAAATGTTGAAAATAAAAAAAATTAAAAATATCAAGAATCGATATATATGAATTTCTCAACTCTCTTTCATAGATGATATCGAACCAGGTTGTTTTCCGAGCATCTTAGGACTACGCCTATCTATGGAACTCCAGAATGTCACCTGATAGTCCTTTAGTCGACTTACCACTCAATTAGTCTACGCATATGCTTTTTACTAGAATGGGTGTGCATGTTGTGAGTTGGCCATGAGGAGCGTCAAAGAAAGCCTTGAGATGAGATGGTAAGATAGGATATAAACATGTTTGCCCAGATTCGCTTTCCGCTTACAAAAGATTTAGCTTCATGAGGCTGGGTTCTCCTGGTTGGCTTTTAGGATTAAGATGATGATGATGATGATCCACTATTGTGTTCTATGGCTAAGTCATTATGTTCTGCCTGGTTTGATGACTCTACTGGTCAGCCCATACTATAAGCAGCAGAATGGTCGATGAATGTCGAATTTGCATGATCAAGGAGTAGTACTGCAGGATGAAGTGAATCCGTCTCATTGATTCGATGCTTTGGGAACTAGAGGGGATAATAATGCATCATTACTATGGACTGGTTGATGAATGTCAATTTGGAAGGACAAGAGGGCGTCTCAATTTACGTCATTTTGCTTTCCTGAAAGTTTAAAGACGAATCCAATCTCTCCATTTGAAATGGAATTTCCACAGGACGGACATTGAACATTGCTAATCACTGCATTGGTTGCAGGATTGGTTATCTAAAGAAAGAGCTTGACGGCTGGGACATGTTACCGTAGAGAAATAAAGGCATGTCGCTTTAGGCTCGAATCCCTGCTGGTTACTCTCTCGTATGGCACCCACTCCCTAGCGCTCGCAGACTGTATTACGTATCATAATCGGTGAATTTTCCAAAGCCTGATTACTTGTTCCAGGTCGTCTATTTTCCTGGTTTGATTTTCGAAAATAAGGCTGTGAATCTGGAATGGAGCATGCTTTACATGCATACCTCCTCTGCTGCATTCCATGTGAATTGTGATCACATTTTGCTGGTTGTGGTTCACAAGTACTGTCAACCACTTTGACGAGATGACCTGATCCCCTCACCGGAAACGTATGCGAGATTAAATCATATTACTATGGTTCACAAGTTGAATTCACTAGTTCAGAGATTTAGTCACCTGCACCATGGCCACTGCGAAAACGTTGCATCTCCTGGCAGTGTAGCCTGAAGTTCTCGCCACCGCCTTTCCAGAAAATCGGACTATCATTAAGATTCAGAATATTAATAACTTTTTGCGGGTCATGATACATTTACTTGAACGGGTTAGATAATCGGACTATCATGACATAGGTGATACAAGGATGATTAAGATTTATACACTATGGATGAACGGGTTAGATAATATTTTAATCTCGACATTTGCTTGTGTTATTCTAATTAACATTATTTTAACATTGTCCTTGAAATAGAGCTTTGCCTTTTACCAAAGCCATGTACTCACTCTGTTCCAAAAGAGTGAAATAAAGGAACAGTAACACAATAAAATCGAACACATTATGTATGATTCGATAGACGATTAAATATTATTTTATACAAATTTATCATGAAATATTAATAATAATTTAAGTTGTATAGTATATTTTAATTTTGAAACAATACTATATTTTTTTCGTCCCATAAAAGATGCAACATATACATATTTTGTATTATTTCATTTTTATATCAAGTCACGTCTGATCGTTTCGCAACATGTATTAGATTAAATTATATAACTTACACAATCATTGATATTTCACGATAAATTAACAAAAAAACTACGTTTGATCATCGTTGTATATATATCAAATTTTACATCGATACACGTGTCAAGTCAATTCGTTAAATACTTTATGAAACAAAGGAAATAATTTTTTATGTTATTAAGACGAATAAGATAATATATTAAAATATTTATTCAATAGTTTAATTATTATCGAAACGATCAATTTATGTGGGGACGAATAGATTAACACAATAGAGTTATGGTTAGTTTAATAAAGACCAAAAATCTTCTAAGCTTTCAAAATTCCGGCTGCTTGACAAGGCTCTAGGTTGGTCTACCCTGACCACAACCCACGCCTGCACAAAACCAGCTAATGCAAATGCTAGCTTTGCTGATCAGAGCCCCACTGGCCACTGCTACGCTTGCAGCTGCTGTTGCCTGCAGCAGCTACTTGATACTGTACATGTCCTGTGATTTAGGTTTAGGCTAGCTGCTAGCTGCGGTCTGCAGCACCTTGTTTTACTCTGATTTGATCGATTGATTCCTTCCTTGGTGATCACGGATCAGCTTTTAAAAGATCTAAGTACTTTTTTGATTTACCATATCAAATCTCTTGTCTTTGTTAATCCAAATATTTGGATTCAATATAAAAATTTATATATATATATATATTAATGAATTTATATGGATTATGAAAAAAAATATTTTTTTATGATAATAAAGTTTATATGTAATATAACAAATAAAATTGATTTGATAGTTTTTATGTTAACAGATTATAAAAATATAATGTTTTTAGTATTTATTTTAAGACGATCAGAAAAAAACATGTCGGTTAATATGAGATGAAAGAGTATTAATGTGGTAAGTTATTTGATTGACCAAAAAAAAATCACAAAATTGTTTATCTTGCTAGTTTGAAAACTTGAGATTTTTATGTTGTTAGTACATTTTAATTTGGGCTCGTCACAAGGTGGTACGTTTTAATTTGGGATCGTTACAAAACACCTACAATCCGAGTAGGTGGGAATTACTCTATGAATGTGACGACCTTTGGTTACGAGATTCTTAAAGAGACTGATTTAATTTGTCGTCGCTATGGCCTATGGAATCGAATCCCTGTCATAGGACTTTGGAGAGGTCTATCACCGAAAACCTTGTCAATTCAGGGAAAAACGACATTGGAAGCCTAAATACGAGGTATCCCCATCCATCATCATGTGTAACGTACCAAACATTAGAAGCCTATTGAATCAACACTTCGATGATTATTATTGAGAAGAAACGTGGGGTTTCCTCTACGTAATCGTCTTTTCATGTGATCATGTTCACTTAATCATGGATTTGATTAGACACATGATTTAGGGAGAGAGAAAGTGAAACATAAAAGCAAAACGCAAATCTTTGTTGTCAGGCAGCAGATAATTGTGGATCACTTGCAAAATCAATGTGCGCCTACATTAACTCTTGTGCTGTTCATAGCCTCAACCGTAAAAATAATCTCAATATTGCAAAATCAAAATGCTTGGGGCTTCTTCAACGTAACTGCAATCACGTGGAAAAATACACCACGTTTTGAACTTCTAGGTAGTGTCTGCAGATAATCTCGTTTAAATGCAAGTCCTTTAAAATCATGACACTGTATAGAAGCATGATGACTAACGAGAACAACATGAGTTTTTTTGAGATATTTTATTATTTATAATAAATTAATATCTTTATGTGTATATTGTAATATTAATCGTATGATTAAATTTACAAATAAATAATATAAATTAAATCGTCTATATTATAAGTATGATGTTTTCTATATATTTATTAGTCTGAAGACAGCAGTGTTGATATTTAAAATTAGATACTTGGATTATTTACTTCAAACCTAATTAGGAAACAATCAAGATCTTTACTATTATATCATTGGACTTGTAATATTGATACTCGTGTTGTGCATATGTTCGCGACATCTCGTAAGAGTTCATCATATTAGAACTACTCAAGACAGAGCTTCGATTTGTTTTGCCGAAATGACCGATCAAAAACGTCAAGTTTTATGCTTGATGGTTTTAATTGATGTCTTAGTCGATCCATACCGTAATCGCAAACGTGTATCGTTGCTTGTGTGACCCCCGACCCCAAGTCACAGCCTCCACCATTTTCTCAAACAAACAGAAAAACGCTAATTTCTTTTTAAAACTTTGAAGTTGGAATAATGTGAAATTTTGAAACTTTGAGGACACCTGAACCCAAAAAAGTACCGTTTCTACAACTTGCTCGCCAAGGCAACAAATTAAAGATCGGGACAAAAGAATCGAATAACCTCGCAATCTTTTGAAAAGTGCCATTATCCATCGATCTAACACTAAATCGACCATCACTAACACCACGTCATCAGTTAATCAACAATCCTCATTTGACAGCAACTCTCACCCACAAAAGATAAAGAATACCCTTAGGTTTTTAAATTTTAAAAATTCACAAGATTATTTGCATGTTATTGATATTATTCATAGTGAGAGCTTGTATCCCATCCTTTCAAACACTATATGAAAATCAAACAAAACCTTTTTTTCATTTTCACCTCGACATCCACACTTCTTCTCCCTCTCCTCTCCTCTCCTCTCCTCTCCTCTATATATACCTCCCAATCTCACACTCTTCTCCTCCATCACCAACCTCCTCCATTTTCTCTTGTTTCTCCTTCACCATTTCATCTCCCCACCACCACAACAACCACCAATGTCACCCACAGATCTCACCCTCCTCCTACCCACCTCCCCCCTTTCCCTCTCCCTCTCCCTCACCCTCCTCCTCATCCCCTTCCTCCTCCTCCTCCTCCACCCCGGCGGCCTCGCCTGGTCTCTCGCCCGCCACCGCTCCCACTCCTCCACCCCCACCCGCGCCATCCCGGGCCCCACCGGACTCCCCTTCCTCGGCCTGGCCCTCGTTTTTACTTCATCGGTCCCACACAGGATGTTTGCAGCCCTCTCCGCCACCATCGCTGGTTCCCTTTCTCTGATGTCCTTCTCGGTGGGGCTGACCCGATTCATCATCTCCAGCTCCCCCGAGACGGCGAAGGAGATCCTATCCAGTCCCAGCTTCGCTGATCGTCCGATCAAAGAGTCCGCCTACGGGCTCCTCTTCCACCGCGCCATGGGTTTCGCCCCCTATGGGGATTATTGGAGAGGTCTGAGACGAGTTTCGAGTACCCATTTGTTTTCTCCGAAACGGGTCTCGGCCTATTCGGGCGTGAGGGCCGAGATCGGGGCTAAAATGTTAAAAGAGATGGAGATAATGATGGGGAAGGATGGGGTTGTGGTAGTGAGGAAGGTGTTGCATCTGGGGTCGTTGAACAATGTTATGAGAATCGTTTTTGGTAAGATTTACGAGTTTGATGATAAGAGCGAAAAGGGGGTCAAGTTGGAAGGATTGGTGAGCGAAGGGTATGAGATTTTGGGAGTGTTCAATTGGGCCGATCATTTTCCGGTGATCGGGTGGTTTGATTTACGGGGTGTGAGGAGGAGGTGTAAGGGATTAGTGGAGAGGGTGAATGTGTTTGTTGGGGAGATTGTTGAGGAGCATAAGGTGAAGAGGAGGTTGACGAGAAATGGTGATGATGAAGGTGATGGTGATGAGAGTGTGAAGGATTTTGTTGATGTGTTGCTTGATTTGGATGGAGAGAACAAGCTGAGTGACTCTGATATGATCGCTGTGCTTTGGGTATGGTTTCGTCTTCTATTTTAGTCTTTATTTGATATTTTTATATATCTCATAATATAGTTAATAGTTCAATGCAAGTCATATGAATTTATATTATGTTGAATGAATAGTTTTTAATAATAGTAAGTTTCAGGAGAAAACGAGTGAGGAGAAAGGAAGGAGACATTGGACACAATGCTGTTTGGATTTTTTTATATTAAAAAATTATTAAATATAATGTGTTGTTATTTTAAGATGATTCAAATGAAAAGGTATGATTTATAATATAACATGAAGAAAGTACTTATTATCAGTTAGATGGTTAGAAATGAATCCTATAAGCACTCGAATTATTATATTTGTCATATAGCGATATGTGTGGCATGTCAAATATTAATCAAATCTTGATGCTTTTCTCTGGGATCTTTGAGTTTCTAATTGATATGTCTAATTTTGTGGTTTGCTTCATGTGAGTCTATGGATTGATTCTGCCATGGTACTTTATAGTTCTTTGTTTTGGGTCTGTACCCTCTGGTTTCAAGTTCTAGCTAGCAATGTGATAAATGTGCAAATGATTTCATTGTGTGCTGTGGTCTGATGTTGATTAAGGACCTTTGGATAACCACATCATAAAGTAAAGCCGTTGCATGCTTATCTTTAATATTGATAATGGTGGAAGACTACCTGTTATTTTTCTGGTTTAATTTCGCATTGAATGCTATTGTGTGCCGATGATGGATATTTGGATAAGTCAAGCAGCCTTCTTGGGATATTTATTTCCGTTGATGTACGAGCATCACTTGATAGCATAGCATGCCATTCTATTTTCCTGGCCCACCTTGTTACTAACTTCCATTGCCTATCATTGGAACAATAGTCATCAATCTCTGGTCTATACGAGATCGAAGTTTTAGTGAAATTTACCCTTTTGCTATTGCGTTACGAGCAGATGATGAGTTCGTGTAATATTAATTTCAGGAAATGATATTCAGAGGAACTGATACAGTGGCAATATTGCTGGAATGGATATTGGCAAGGATGGTTTTGCACCAGGACGTACAAGCCAAAGTTCAAGCAGAGATTGACAATGTTGTTGGGACCAACAAACAAGTCTCAGATTCTGACCTACCAAATCTCCCATACCTCCAGGCAGTTGTCAAGGAGACCCTCAGGGTGCACCCACCTGGACCCCTCCTGTCGTGGGCCCGTCTTGCGGTCCACGACACCCATGTGGGCCACCACTTCATCCCTGCTGGGACCACTGCCATGGTCAACATGTGGGCTATCACACATGATGACAAGATTTGGCCTGATCCGGAGGAGTTTAGGCCGGAGCGTTTTATTGAAGAGGATGTCTCGATCATGGGTTCTGATCTCAGGTTGGCACCATTTGGCGCCGGGAGGAGGGTTTGTCCTGGAAAGGCCCTCGGTTTGGTGACCGTACAGCTTTGGCTCGCGCAAATGCTTCAGAACTTTAAGTGGGTGGCTGCGGATGGTGGTGTCGATCTGACTGAATGTTTGAAGCTTTCGATGGAGATGAAGAGCTCGTTGGTTTGCATGGCGTTGCCTCGCAATGCTGCTTGAAATGTTGTTTTGATCCTTAGATTAAGTTGTATTTTGCGTTAAATGGATTAAGTTAGAAGAAGCATGTTTCTGAGTTTAATCATATTTCCCATAATTTTGCCAGCTTTTGTATGGGAAGATCTAGACGTTGCGGTTAATTGCAAAGCCACCTGATGTAATCGGCTACAAGTATTAATCTATGTCAATCTTTAAATAGGGCAATACGTCTGCTGTTGATCTGTTAAGTGTCTGTTCCAACTTTTTGATGCTTTTTATGATGGTAGATCAATCCACTGCATTATTCCGAAAGTGTATCTATATCGTTTTTGGGGATTATTCCGAAAGTGTCGGTCTTGTATATTTTCATCAGCGCATCAAGCGGATGAATGTTTTCATTCTAGAAAGAACCAAGAGATAGATATGGCTTACCACCTTCAGGAAAGGTTTCCGAATCCATGACAAGAACAAATCTATTCCCTGAAACGAGGATCATCGAAAGAACAATGACGTTTGAGCTGCAAAATGGTTTTACTTTCTCCTTTGCCTAAACATATTACATATCCAGAACAAAAGGAAACGTTACATTGTTGTTGTTTTGTTCTTTGTTTCGCTTTGTTCTCCATATATTCTGTTTTCGTCTTTACAATGCTAGCGGATCCTAGCCTAAGTTCCTTGTATTGTTCTCGTTGTCGAATATCATTGCTAAGATGGAATTGGTCATCGAACACTATGCGAGACAGGAAGCTAGTGAGGTATCTTTTCTTTTCATAGAAAACTAACTAAAAGATGAAGAAAACAGACAGTTATCGAGTTTTGAAGGTCTCGGTTTCGAATCAACTTCCCCTTCGGCCTATAGTATGAGACTCCAAGACATTCTTATTCTGCCACTAATAATATGATGTAACTAAGTATTCCATAAGATAGGTGCCCATTAGGCGCACTTCAATTAATACGTAATCCATGATTAGGAGTCACCAACGAGAACTTGATGCATAGAGCAGAATGGAAGAATAATGCTACCGTAAAGCTTTCCGCGTTGATCTACAAAGATTTGCCCTAGGCAACCACCTATGAAGAAGTATCGGATTTCGACCCACTCAGAAGATATAAGCAGTACTACAATTTCATTTTCCCATAATTCAGATTTGAGGGGATTGTTATTCAATCAAAAGACGTACTACTTCTTGTGTTGGTATCTCTGTTTAGATGGCCAGACTGATCTTAATTTCACATTTGTTATATCGCCACTATTCGAAGAAACTTAGTGTCTTCATGACAATGATCTCAAGTTAATTTTTCCCACATACATCAAACTATATGATCTATGCTACGGTTTTCAAGAAAACTTGGAGGGCATGAAGACAAATGATTCATGATAGTCTTTTTTCTGACTCCTATGGAGACTTGGCTTTTACAAGTGACTAGTTGAATTTCTCCTATGGAGGGCATGACAATGACAGCCTCTCTCATGAATTAATTACGTTTCCTTATTGCATCTCCTGTAATTCTCTTCCAAATCAAACCAGGAAAATGTCTAGACTGTTGTCCAGGTAATTACATGCGTTGCTACCATAGAAGCTTAACGCGAATGGCATGCACGCCATGGGTGTGGACTCACTCTGCAAGATATCGATCTAGATTCGGTCCTCTCGATAACATTGCAAGTATCTTAGGAGTAGATAAGCCCCAATAAAATTTCCTAAGTCTTTGTGGTCATGTTTCACTTCACTGTGATTATAAGGTATATCGAAATTCCCGGTTAAACATCTTCATTTCTAAATGTTTAGAAGTTAAAAACACTTCTTGCTAATAGTATACATTTTCTGCACTGCAATAACAAATATTAACAGATAGCTAGATAGATTCTTCTTCACTAGAGAATTGCTCAATGATGAGAAAGATCTATATTCTTCTAAAATGAGAACATGCGAACCACCACATCATGTGCAAATTGGCAGCAAAGATTCGCATTTGACAAACCCAAAAAGGGTCAAAAGATCTACCAGCCTAAAACACTGTTGTGATCTTGCAAAATGCAGTACCATTCTTTTATCTTCTCTGTAATGTGTAAATGTTCATACAAATCCACAGAAGAAGGTACAAACGATAGAATATCGTCGTCAAATTCTCATGGAGAAATCCGAACCATAGAGTTGAATGCCTCAACGGATGCCAGTAGTAGGGGAATTCCCGTGTCACCGAAAGATGCAGGGATATTCAGAAGAGGGAAGGTAAAGAGACGAGTAAGGATTGGCTCGGAACAGTCATCGAGTAGTAGTTCGATCAGTGATTGTGCTGATGAAGCTGACTGGCCTCCCTTTGCGGATGAAGATTACATAGTGTTCTGTTTCGAAGAGGACGGCAGGTTTCATGTGTTGATGGATGGAAATTCTCCACGGATCATCAGTCACAAGGTTGATTATAAATGTAGATGATTCTTACTTCTCGTGTATGTTAATGTAACCAACATTTCTAGGCTCAAGTGCTATCACCATGTGACAGTGATACCATCTAATCAGAATTAATCATGCTTCAAAATTAATCAAAAGCAGAAAGATCGGATGGATGATGTCACTATGTGGCATGTGAAGTATGAATATAACCCATCCTAGAGTATTCCAGCGTTTAATGTTATTGTCTTCATTGTTTCAAATTCTTGTGTCTTTGTCACATTGTTGATGGAGCAGATTCATGACCTAGACCAGGCAGAAACTTCCTCTGGTTGCGCCTGTGCCTATCAGTGTAAGGATATCAGTCCCAGAAGCTGTAGAAATGGAGGAGATAGCTTCTTCAAGGAAAGAGATGATTTATTTATGCAAAGCGACCGCGATCAACCCATGGAAGATGCAACATGTTCAAATACACCACTGGAGTACCGCCTTAGGCCCATGGACCCAAGTAGCTCGAGTTCATCGGATTACCATCAGCAGCTCAGATTTGATCTGTTTGACAAAGACTGCACAAATTCGCAAGAATCATACAGGAGAGACAGTCTCTTGCAAAAAGAAATGGTCACTGCTTCTCTTGCTTCTATGTTTCCTGATCCAGGTTTTTTAGATGTCAGCTAATAGTCTGACCCTGATGCTCGAATGACAGGGTGATGATGAAGAGAGCCCTTATATCAGTGCTCAATCGAACGAAGGAGGACTAGCAGAAGATGATCTACTCGATGAGGTACTAGAAATCGACATGGACCTGGAAGCAGAAAACCAGGAGAATGAGGAACAAACTGAAGGGTCCGAAAGAAGAGACTCGGATCAGTCCGACAGCAGCTCATGTTCTTTCACATTTCCTGTGTAAGTTCGAACAAAGTGGTTTCTACCAATTTGAAATATGACAGACATCTGGCAATGATATTTGGCTCGGCCTCGAGTTCTGAAGGTGGTTTAAATGGTTTACGTTCCTTGAATTCCATATTTTATTTCAGGTTGCAATGGCAATTGGTTGGTAGTCCGGTAGCCTGGCCGAGATCACAGAGTCTTCATATCAGAAAGCCTAAGTCTCGGCACATTTGTCTACGCTGTTGCATGTTCAAGTATAAGAAACCATTCTCACATTAGTCACGTGTTGCTTCTATGATTTTCGCTGGTTCACCATACTAACTGTACAAATGTCTTTATATGCAAACTCATGGATCTATCAGATAGAGCATATAAATTCATCCAGCGCTAACATCGTTGGATCGATTTTTCCGGCAATTTGAGTTGTAATTCTTCTCGGACTGAACATTCAAATTGCATGCATGTTTAGTACCCATTTGCTATGCGCCCTGCTGCTTGTTGTACATCGGCACAAGAACAGAATGTCATTGAACGGCGACGATTCAAGTGAACTGCTACTATCAAGTTGCAAAACAAGCAATCCAACACTTGCAGGTGTCCAACACTTACATTTATCAATCCAGAATTCCAAGAGATACCAGGCTGGATATTTATATTTAGAATGGTAGCTGGAATTTGCCACCACTTTGGACCTGATTCCAATCATTGGGGACCACCAAAATCCGTTTTCTCCTCTGCTGCTGTTTGGCAATCCATTAGGCCAAGGGCCCCTAAAGTCTTTTGGCACAAAGCTGTACGGTATGCAAATCACATTCTACGCAATAAGGCAACGCAAAATATGTGTCGTACTTTGGCAACAAAACGGATAAAACTCCTCGAATAATTACTCTTCGTCAAATAGGATTACTGTAACGTTCTCATTCATCCACATCCGTAGTTCTAAATTTATATAAAAACTCAACTTTCAAAGTGACCGTAGATAAAATTTCTAGAAACTCAAAGATTTCATTAAAAGAATAATTCACACAATTTTACAACAGGAACCCATACATGTAGTTCATGCTCATCAGATGAGACAGAACCTTAGACATCCTCCCATCATACAGTATAATTTAGGAGTACATTACATAGAAACGGTGAGCAAATATTCACACATTCCGGCAAAATAAAACAATTAAGTCAATTAAATCAACGAGAGCACTGAACCACATACAAGTTACAAGTTAGGCTGGATGAATTCAAGCTCTCACCTAAGTGTCCAGGTTCTACGAAGTCAAGGTGGCACCAACTTCAAAGCTTTCCTCCACACTGTCGTCGTTTCTTCCAAAAACGAGCGACTGCAGATGCAACCTTAGGCTGGTAGCAGCTGCAAGCGATTCTTCATCACACCTTTCTTTTGCGACAGCCAAAGCAGCAACATAAGCTTGCCTTGCCTCCTCTATTTTCTGCATCTCTATCTCATCCATGCCATCCTATTCGCAAGCCAAGTACAAACGATTGGGTCGATTCTAGTTAGTGTATAAAAAATGTCAAGTACAAACAATTAACAAATAGAATAACACAGCAAAGCATTTTTAATTCATGGCCCTTTCTCCGATTAATCGGATCCACGCAAATAAGTAGTATTAAAGAAAAGATCAAATGCAAATTTGTCACCACTCACAAAAGTGCTATACGAAGTAATGATGCAAGAAAGTCCAGTCACACAATGCCTTTTAGCATATCTATATCATGTATTTGAGCTTCATAAGAACGAACAGCAGAGTGAGGCAGAAACTTACTATATATGGAACACGTTCCATATCGTATGGAACAAAGCCATGTTCTTCTGCAGTTGGCGCAGGGTTATCCTTCGACAAGCCCTCAAGCAACATCGTATATGATGAAATATGACTTTCCATGGAAGCGATTTCTTCCTGGAGTTGCTCACACTTCTGGTTAGACGTCATTGCTTCCCAGTGTATCTTTTCAAGGGCTGCTTGTTTGTCTGCTAACTTTATCTTTTAAGAGAAAAGTAAACCAGTATAAGTAAAGAAATCAACTGACTGACTGAGAGATAGCAACTACTGTATCAACAAAAATCACTGCAACTTAGGGATAGCAGATACAGATCAAAGCAAAACCATCACAGAATCTATCTCAAGCATAGATAGAAACGATCATTTATGTCCACCATTTGGCAACAAAAATTGAGAATAGACTCACCTTATCCCTTAAAAACGAAATGACAACAAAACTGAGAAGCACCATTAGCAAAAGTACATCCGGCGCAGCCAAGAAATAAGAACAAGTGCTAACGATAAAGCAGAAACAAAAATAGCTAGCAGGGTAGAAAACAAAACTAGAAGAGATTTCAATGATTCAGCATGAAAATAATTGTGAAGTACCTTGGCATCAGATAGTTGTTGCTGAGCAGACCTAATAGAGATGTCTTTTTCTGCAGCTAACCGCTTTAGCTCATCAAATTTTGCTCGCATCAAACTGTTCTGATTCTTATGGTTCTCTGATTCTTTCAGGAGTTCATCTTTTTCCAATAGTTTCTGCTGCAGATCCTCAACTTGCCTTCTCAATACAATCAATTCTTCTCTATCTTTTTCCGCAGCCTCGTTTGTTGAAGCAGAATTTGAAATACCATCGGCAGACCCATCTGCTGTAAGATTGGTATTCTTGTTCAGGTCTTTGTCTATCTGGTCACCTCTCTTTCTGCCATTCGCAGGTTTAATACCATTTCTTGATCTTGAATCAAGTTGCTGCAACAAAAGATAAACAGCCAGCTTTGAGTCGAAGTAATTTCATGTGCAGCACTTCCAAGAAAAATTTATGCGCTCACTGAATAATTTCCTCTATCAAGTAAAACCACGCATGGCTGCTTAATAGCACTGAATAATCTCCTCTATCCAGTAAAATCACACGAAAGAGGCACTAGCCACTAGGTCAATCATGAGGAGCATGTTTTGTGGTTACCATGCGAAGCCGAAGCATCAAAGCTCACTTTGTGCAAGCACCAGCAAGAAAGCTAATGAGAAGAGGTGGCTCTTGGTGGGTGAAAACTCAATCCTTATTTTTTCCTACCTTCATAGCTGTTGAAGGTAATCATAAAGCAATGACCCATTTAATGTGATCGAGCAACACGTCTATCTGCTCCATTAGTAATACACAATAACACAGGACATTCAATATGAGCATTATTGGCATTCGAGGTTGCCTAAGCTGTCCAACAATCGGTCAAATTTCAGTGTAACAAAGATGCAGCCACCACTATGCAGTGCCATTATTTTGTCAGGATAAAATCAGAAGTTGAATCAAACAAGCAGCTACACAGGAAACGCTACTCGTTCTACTCTACTTCATATGACCCATGAAACATTGTTTAATTCACGACTAGTGAAACAAAATTAAGAACTTCAGGACAATCGGAACATAAAGACTTCCAAGTTGTGGTTCCAGGGAGCATCAATTTGACAAATGTGCTCATGAATTCAACTCCCATAGCATGCAAACAAACCAAGGAATCCCATTCAACTCCCATACCGCAGCACACAAACACCATTGTCAACTAACACAGCAAACAACCACAAAACCCGAATCCTTTCACCAAAACACAAACCTCAGAACAATGAAATCACACCTTTCTGGCCAAGGAATCCCTAGACGGCGCCTTCGTGTACGCAATCGATCCTCGTCTCGTAAACGAACTGCTCCCTTTATGATCCTACAATCACACACACAAACCAATTCAATAATTCGCACTCGTTCCTCAAACAAAGCGGAAAGTGAAAGAGAGAAAGAGAGAGAGGTGTCAATTACAATGAGGGACTGAATGAGGGGTACGATCTCGACGAGGTCGTTGTAGAGTCCACGATCCACGTTTCCGGCGGCGGGGCCCGAGGCGGCGGCATTGTCGGAGAAGGGGCGGGATGCGGCGTCGGCGTCGTGCAAGTCGATGTAATGCTGCTGCTGCTGTTGCCGAAAATTGTACATTGGGGGGGGCTTTGACTGAGTTGAGTGGGAATTGAGTCGATTGCGGCGGCGGCGGCGGTTTCGGAGTCGGAGATCCGCGGCGAGGAGATCGGAGAAATTGATGGGGTTTTGGTCGGAAGCAAGCAAAAGATCGATTGATGATGGAAAAGGGAAGGGATTCAAATTCCGGGTTTATCGTGCTCTTTTTTTTCGTTCGTTTCTTCACGGAGGATTGGAGAACCACCACTCTCAAATTTGTGCCGATAGAACAACAAATTAACGATTGAAATTAAAATATTATCTTTTTAATTTTTATTATTTGTTTATTTTATTTTATTTTAATTATTTATTTTTTATTATATATATCTATATGATAATATATATTTTTTTATCCCATCAGCTTTACTTTTTCAATTTATCCAAAAAAACACACAAATTGGGAGTGACATATGGAGGACAAGGAATTTGATACTAACAACACATTTTGTTTCATAGGTTTTATGGTATAAATTTTAACTAGTAAAGCCTCAAAACTTAAAAAAAAAGGGTTTGATGAATATATTATATGAATACATAAAGGTTGGGGTGTAAAGAAGGATCAAATAGTGTAGATTTTAACCGAATAGCAAATTGAATTTTTGTTTTCTAGCTTTTCCTTTTGTTTCCCGATCAAATCTGAAAAATCATCAACTTAAACTCTAACTCAATGTGTGATATGACACATACACGTTTTTTCCATAAGAAAAATGCATCAATGAAAATCATGTTATAATCCTTCAATCTTGATATTGATGCCGAGAGTTGTACATTTGGAGACTAAACAGAATGCTCCAACCAAATCAGTACACAGGCCAAGTTCCAAAGTGGCAAAGTCCACATCTTGGAGAAAAACTTTACTCAAGACTCGGAGCAAATTTATCAGGAAATGTGCAAACTGGCATGGGATTCAGTACAATGGTGCAACAGATTCCTATACTCGTACACCGTCTCGGCCACTGTTAAATTCCACAACTTGTCACGCAGCTGCATAACCAAGAGTACGGACGTATTGGCTCACATCAGATCGCACTTGCCATGCTGCAAAACTCGTCGATGTAAAGCAAAATTACATTGTACTATGGTGTAAGGTGGCTTCGAATCGGAGGCTTGTGACATGGCCTGCAATCGTCTCAGTGGTAATCCATGCTTTGTAATGCCAGTATCGCATACAATACCTTAGCGCGCCTTTTGGATTCTTGATCAAGGAAGGAACCGTCTTCTTCTTGAGCGCCTTGTAGCTCAGAATTTCCGTTCCTCGCTTTCACTATGTTTGGATTCACTACTTGACTAGGAATATCAACCTTCTCACAGATCAGTGTCCGGAACGATCCAGAGATTCCAGACCATCTCTCATCCTCTCGCGGCCACCATTGGTTGGCAGTATCTCCAGCTCCTGCATGAGAACATAGAACTGTCAATTTGAAAACCCTTGTCAGCTGGTCTTCTTTCAAAACCTCACTCACTTTGCTCAATTCATTATCAGGCTATCAGCTACTGCTGGATTACATATGATACTGATCAAAAAGTTTGAGGATTGAAACTACAAATGACTTGGAAATAATCTAATAAGTCGGTGTGTCTAGGACATGGAAAATGAATCTCTTCTGTAGTATACATGAATAACTATAGCCCGCCCTTCCTATCATGAACATTGGAAAAACCAAGGAGTACAAAATTGTGAAGACAAGATTGACAATTAATGCCTTCAATTATGCCTGGAGGGATGGGTGCTGGGATTGTGATAATCGGCCGTCAAAGCAACAAAACCTGTGGTTCTGGCCACACTGGGAGCAGGCGGGGCACCAGGCATACGGCTCGATCTATGTTGTTGCACCTGTAGGGTTGATTCACTCGTCCCACCATAACATTCCTTTGAAGCTGAGTTCCCTCTGCTGGCAAATTCCTTCTTTGCAGACTTCTCTTTCTCGGGTACCCATTTGAGCAATGCCCTCCTTCCTCTGAGCTGAAGATCACCAACTTCAGTCCCTAGAGTTGCAAAGACAGCGAAGTATCAATACAACAAATTCCATGTTTGCATAAAAGAATAGCTACAGAGATTAAGTAGCAAACCAAACATGGAGAAGAAAGAACTTTAATATTAGAAGGTAAACATTGACAACTTAGGGATATCAGTTATAAGTTGTAACACATCCGTTGTGTCAATGCCCTGTGACCCTGTCGGCTTGAAAGTAAACTTTCTGGGAATTCTATGTGCTGAATGAACCAGAGTGATCATAGATTTCGAAACCCAAAAAAATGATGGGACTTGTTCTGATTTCATATCAATCAACTCAATCCAACACAGGATTAAGATGCGGATACAACACGCGGACACATAATGCTTATCTCAAGATTAATCACACAAAAAAATTTAATCAGAAGTAGGACTTCAGAGAAAATACTGTATCGTGCCTCCATGGTTATGGATGGAATCAATCTCCCTTACATCAAGCAGCGTCAGGACCAGCATGAAGCTCATAATACTTAACCATGCCATTGACATTTGTCACTCAAGCTTTCTTTACTCTTCTAGCAGAACAATAGCAGAAGATCGAAGGCACAACACCAACAAGAATCTAGTACACTTTATACAAGAGTTGGAACATGAACCTCGATTAAGTCAAGAATACTGTTTATATATATAAAAAAACCCAGCTCTTGCAAACTGGACTCAAAATTATGATCATGACAGCTGTTGGGAATATGATTTATGGTAATAGGCCACAATGCTCGCGATTCGAAGCTTTGTCGTAGATCAGTTTGGTAAAAGAGCTCAAAGTAATGGCCTTGGTAGCATCGAAGTTAGAGTGTCAAAAGGGGTGTTCATTCAATTGTCTGCTGTACTAATGCAAAGTATTTTATAAACAGAGCTGGAACTTAGTTTGACCACAAGCCAGTGACAAGCATTCTGGTCTTGACCCTCATAAAGGTAAACAAAGGGCTCTCATCCCCACATCTATGTTCTCTTATTATGCTATTCACTTGTACTATTACCTTGTCTTATGCAAGCAAATTCTTGAACTTGACACCATAAAGTGAAATTTTCATCAAATATAATTGCATCATTTGGAGACTAACATGCAGAATTGAAGGACAAAAAACTGCAAATTCTCATATATTATCAAGAAACAAATTACACAATTGAAGTTGCATTCCATGACAATAGAGGAGGAAAACAACGAACGGCACAGAATAGTAAAAAAGGGGAAGGAGCCTTCTTCTTTGTCATTTTTCGATTGATAAAAACAAATAGTTCTCTAAATAGTCAATCTCACAATGCATCTACAGAAACTCAGAAGATAATCCTTCACAGTCAACCAGCTGATCTGGTCAATATGATACGATGATTACAGCAAATAACATGGTTACCTAATAGAGACAGAGCAGAAGTATAATCAGCTGCTCGCCTTCGCTTGCTTTTTGCCATTTACAACACCAAGAGATGTTTCCTCTGGCAAATCTGAACCAACATTACTATAATCTCCCATGAAATATTGCGAAGGGTCTGCATATGATTGGACAGAAGGCCGCCTGAAAATGGCATAAAGTGTCAGTCAATGGCAGTAAATCAAAGTTTGTGTTCTTAGTTAAATTGCGTGAATCTAGCTTAGTGTACCTGCTTGCCTTGAAAGTTGCACCGCCTAATACAACTTCAAATTCAAAAACGGCCCCTGGAATAGAAGTACTCAACATGATAAGCACAATGATATGAGGTATACATACACAACCAAGAAACTAAACTTCATTGCCCGTCAAGTTCATCATGGGCAAGAAAATTACAACAACCAAATATTATAAAACTGGATACAAGTACAAAAAAGGCAGTGAACGGATTTAAAACCATTAAAACTCGAGCAATGCCATTCTTTTAGAGCAACTGAACTACTGAAGCAAAACAAACTGAAAATTCTCTATGGTAAACCTAAAGGCTAAAGCCAATCCAATAGCATACATTCGTACAACTACTAAAATATGACGGTCTCCTTCCGTGATCATACTTCTAGCCTTCTAATTTTCACTTCAAATATCACAATTTGCAACATAGAGTTCTTTCTGATTGGTAAATTCAACTGAAGTGGACCTAATCTCTGGTGGCCACGGTATGAATACAAGAATAAATTAGATTATAACCCAAAAGGTGGTCAACAAACAATTACCTCCCACCGAACAACCACCTCCCACCGCCATCACCAACTGCAACAGAACTCAAAATTGAAAACCCAGCTAAGTAGGATCACTAGTAACATGACCATTTTACCTCCATAAATATCCTCTCCGGAGAAGTACTTTGCCATGAGGCGTTGGGAATAGTCAGCTTCATATTTCTGATACTTCTGAATATCTTCTTCGTTCTCGAAATCCCTGTATATTTATTGAAATAGAGGAGTAAACATTTATGCGTCACATAAGCAGAAGAAATGAGCAGAGATAATAGAATGAGGATAACAAGCTTTATACATCCACACTTAAAGAAGAAGAAATATTGCTTTATTAATCTACAAAAAAAATTAGCCATACAATGAGTTACAAAAAAAATTAGCGAAAGAAAGACACTTTCCTTCTAACTACTCGAGATTTGAGATGAACTCCAAAGTACTAAATGAGTTACAATGGAATCACGAAAAAAGGTACTATACAGAGTGTGAATTTGCACGTTATGCTCTATGAACACAATTCCTCAAGCAGTTAGATGATGTGTGCCATACATGGTTCCTGATTCATAACCATAGTAGCTATTGGCATTCCAAAGAATTATCCTTTCATGAGCTGAAGACTTTACACTTTCGTTACATCACAACACTGAAAAAATACTTTGACATGAACAAGTCCTGGTAACAACACTAACAAGTGTATCAAGCGATTTGGCCGATGCAACAGATCTCAATTAAACACAACAATCAGCAAGAACTTTCACTCTACCCTATTCATAAAGGCCTCAGCCTCGTTCAAACTTCTCACTCATCCACAATTGAGATCCATCATCGCACATATCGCATCCACAACTCCTTTTCAAATCAATTCTACATCAAAATAACTCACATGCGTTTAAGTTCAGTCAAAAGTGCAGGACAACAAGACTCAATGAGAAGAAAACTACTCGAAAATATCGCCGACTCAGGCTTCGTCTCAGCTTCAACGGCAGCAACGGTTTCCTCCATTTCAAGCTTACCCTGCACGGTGATTGAAGCTGTTAAATGTTGATAGCCGTGTACTCCCTTAATCCGACAAAAATTATAACACATACTAATTTGGATGTCGCAACTAAATTACAATATTATCTTATTTGAAAATTTTTTTCCTACATAAATACCCAAACACCCCAACAATTTATTTTACTCTCTCCGTTCCAAATAAATTTGGACACATTATTACAAATAGATATCCTACATAAATTACAACACTTTCATATTAGTCAACTTTAGAATGACAAAAAACCCAAACTGTCCCTATTTTATATCACACCATCTTCTCTTTCATTACTTTTTCTCTTTTCATCGACTCACAATTTTTCCACCTACTCATAAGGATACCAAGATAAAATAACACGAAATCAATGTATTCTTTAATATTCGTGTCAAGTCAACACATAATAATTTATCTGGGACGGAAAAAGTCTATCATATCAAAACATGGCATTCCTTAGTATTAGTTTTTCTCCTTTCTCTCTCACACACAAATCAGAAGACAAATTAATGTTTACAATTAAAAAAAACAACACATAAATTAATTAGGGCGATGATGCAAAGCTAACGTTGGCTGTGAGAGGCTAACTAACCAACATTTATGAACCGTCCATCTGAAAAATGGACGGATAGATTAAAACCAAAATCTCATCCTTCCTTTAAAAAGAACAACGGAAGTAATTATTATATCCACTAATCTTTATAACGGATGGGCATGAAAAAATTTCACCCTTCCGCTATAAAGATTAACGGATGTAATAATTGCTTCTTCTTTTCAGATGAAGGGTGAGACATCCGCTAATCTTTATTACGAAAGAATGAGATTCTGATTTTAATCGAACCGTCCATTTTTTAGATGGACGATCCATAAAATATTGACTAGTTAGTCTCTCACAGCCGCTGTGGATCATTTTCCTATAAATTATTATCTTAAGTCAACTGTTTGCAATTGTTTTACGACGGAGGGAGTAATATATAAGTGAGTGAAGTGGAGATTTGGGAAGCACCTCGAGCGGCGACGATTCGGGCGGAGGAGGAGGCGGCGGCGGTGGTGTAGGGGAGGAACGAGGGGGCTGGAGTGGTTGAGGAGCCCTCGGATTTGGACGCCGGCGGCGGCGGTGATGTTGCCTAAGTCGCCATCTGCCGGTTTCCGATTTGAGATCCGGTGGCGATCAAAATGCGAGAAATCGGTAAAGAAACTTGCCAGTGAGAGTGTGTTCCCTATTTAATACAGAAGGATAATTTGTCACAAAAAAAATACACACAATAAAACAACATAATTTAAATTATTTTTATTTTTTGTTAACAAAATTTACAAAATTTATATTTGATCAACAATAAAACAACATTGATCTCAACTTTATCTCCCTAATAACAATAATCAAAATAATACAAGAAAATAATAATATCCTCCTCAAATGATCATGAATTCAATAAATAGATAAACTATCGTGTTGATTTTAAATGATTGTTATTGTTATGTGATGAAAAAACATAATAGAATAAATATTAATAATTTGTCTCGAATCAAATGAAACAGTATATTCTGACGTGAAGTTGTATATTACCTCTGTCCCATAATTCTTGTAATACTTATATTTTTTGTATTATTTCATATGTATTAATGCAAGTCTCGTTTTCATATCAAATCACATTTGATCGTCTCACAATATATATTATGTTGAAATACGTAACTTATATAGCAATTGATGTTTCACGATAAATCTACAAAAAAAACTACGTTTCATCGTCGTTGCACACATGTCAAACTTTACATCGACACGCGTGTCACGTCAAAATATTACAATAATTTTGGGACGCAGTGAGTATAAAAGTTGAATTTAAGTTGACCCTTTTTAACGATGAATTTATGTAGATTTTGATAGCGCGATTTATTGTAACACAAAAAAAATTAATAAGTTTATTATATTGATTTGTTTTTTTAAATTAAAATCATATCAAGTTAGATATATTGTACAGAAAATTGTCCTAGGATATAATTTTTTCAAAAGTACCCAAAAGATATAACCCGAAAAAAAACATACCTAAAACATACAATCCCATTTCCTCGCTCTCTATTCTCCCTCTTCCTCTCTTCTTCCACCTCACCCGTCACCGTCCTTTTCCGTCGTCTTTTCCCGTCCCCCCTCCCGCTGCAACCTCTTCAACGTCGTTATCGTCGCCGTCAATACCACTGCCTCTCCCAAACACGATCATCAACCCAAAGCACCAACCAAACCGTTCGAATCCCGTTTTTTTGTCTCCTTCCTCGAAAACGATATCGGAGAAATAAAGATCGTAAATGATGAGGATGAGAATGGTGATGTGTTGGGGAAGGTGGTTGTGATGATGATGTGTTGAATTCATCGTTCGATCTGTACTCAGTGTTGGTTTTTGGAAAATAATAAAGACGCACTGTTTGATTGTTCAGACGCACTGTTTCAAACAGTGCGTTTTTAGTATTACAAACAGTGTATTCCAAACAATGTGCCTTTACTACTTTTTCTTTGGGATTTTTGAGTTGAATGGGAAGATGAAGATGTTTATGCTGATGAAGATGTATCAAGTTCGATTCTTTTCAATTGATGCATTTTGGGATGCACTATTTCGTTGAAATGACGTCTTGTTGTCATGTCTGGAAATAGTGTACTAATTATGAGAAACAGTACGTCAGGTATTTTTTCATTCTTTTAGGTGTATTCACTTAAGACATATGTAAAAATAAAAATAAAATGACCATAATTTTGGGTATTCATTTAATTTTGTTAGATTTAGGTGTTTTTCTTTTAGTATTCAAGGTCCTTTTTTGGGGGGTTTTTTATTTTTTAGTTGGCACAATGTTTCATTAAATTGACGTCCTATTTTGAAACAGTGCGTCTTTGTTATTTATCCTTTAGGGTTTATGAGTTGAATGGGAAATATGAAAATGATTATGCTGATGAAGATGTCATCAACTTTGGTTCTCATTGATGCGTTTTGGGACGCATTGTTTGATTATTCAGACACACTGTTTTAAACAATGCGTATTTACTATTACAAGCAGTGTGTCATCGTCCTCTTCTTTTTAATCTGGTAAGTGGACAATCAATTTTTCCGAACTCAATTTCAACCCGATTTCATTATTTCTCGATTCAATTCTTTTAATTTTCTGATTTGGTGCGTGTTTCTAGGATTTTTAGAATCGTGAAATTGAAAAGAAACATATGAAGATGACGGATACGACGACGATTGAGTTTCCGATGAAGGGTTGTGATCAATCACAGAGGAGGGGTGTTGTTGGTGGTGGAAGGAAAGGAAGAAGAGGATCAGGACGACAGAAAAATTGTGAAAAAGACAAAAATGTAGTTTTGAGAATTATTTTTTCGGCTTATATGAGTTTGAGATTTTTGTTTTTAGTTTTTGGGCATTTTTTCTAAATTATAAAATAAGAAATAATGAATAATACTCTAATATTTTTAGAGATGTAATGGAATATAAATATTCGATCATCCCGTGAATGATTTGTAACATGAATATTTTTATTATTTGCATAAATCAACGTTATAATTTTATTAAAATTAGATAAATTAATTAAATTAAATTATCAGATCTGAATAAGAAAAAAGAAAAAAGAAAAAAGAACATCAGCAACATCGAAGACTCTGGAAGTGCATCAAATATCTCGAGCATCTCTTCACACACACAAACACAAGTCGTTATCCCAAATCTCATCCCACTCTCCCGCACACCGCACCAAAACCCTCTCCACATCTCCCCACCGCCGCCACTCACCACCACCACAACCGGCACCGATGGCCGCCGCCGCCACTACGCTCCGCCGCTGCCTCCTCCCACTCCGCCTCTCCCGTCCCCTCCGCCACCTCTCCACCACCACAGCCCCCACCTCCTCCCTCACCGTCCCTCCATCTCCCCCTATCCCATCCCTCCTTCGCCTCGGGAACCGCCGCCCCTCTTCCCTCCGCGGCCCCCGCGCCGCC
>JAOVYX010011676.1:0-33093 GCA_035668315.1 Drosera spatulata
TATTATGGACTTTCGGCGGTCGCCATAACCATTAGCGAAAGTTCCCTGTAATTGGGATTCATACACCCGAGATTGCTGAGCTTCATTAACTCATGGTTATGTTTTTCAATTGCAGGTATGCCCCCAACAACACCTGAAGGCTCTTAGTGTAAGCTTGCATGCATATAGATGAATCCACGTGCTTCGAATATTATAGCAGATCGGTTGTCCATTTGATTAATACAATGATTGGTCTGCATTGGCTCTGTATCAATGATGTAATTAAAATAGGTATTTGAGGTTGTAAGCTATGACTGTGACTACTGTTTATAGTTTTCTTGACATCTATACCCCTAAACCCATTCGGTTTGTTTGGCCTTGTCACGGACTGGGTCCGTGATGGCATAACGCCCACGTGTCATCCAGTCCGAAAACCCAGGGATGTTACAGGTCGATATCAGTCAAAGTATTTGAGCAATATGATGAAGAAGTTTGGATTAGAAAATGTTAGTTCAATGAGAACTCCTATGAGCACTACAACTAAGTTAGAAAAGGATGAAAAAGAAAAGTCTATGAGTGAAACTTTATATATAGGCATCATAGGATTATTATTGTGTATTAGAGGTAACAGACCAGATATTATGTTCTATGTATGTGTATGTATAAGATTTTGATCTGATCCTAAGGAATCACATTACTCTGCTGTTAAAAGAATCCAGAGGTATTTCAAGAAAACTCCTAACTTTGGGTTATAGTATCCTAGAGATTCGTACTTAAATCTTGCTGGATTTTCAAATGTTGACTTTGATGGATGTACACTAGACAAGAAAATTATAAGTGGTATATGCCAATTTTGGGGAGATGACCTTATTTCATGGTTCAGCAAGAAGCAGAACATTGTGTCAATCTCTACTACTGAAGCTAAATATGTTGCAACAGGGAGTTGTGTAGCACAGATCCTTTGAATGAGGTCACAGCTTCTTGACTATGATAACACCTCAGCAATATCCTTTTTGAATAATCTAGTGTTTTACTTTAGAACAAAGCACACAAACATCAAATGCCATTTTGTTGAATCAAAATCCTAAGAAATTGATGATAAGCAAAACAACTTCTAAGGAGTCACTAAGACAGCAAAGGTTCTAACCCTAAAGACAGAAGGATATAAATCAGTAAGTCAGTATAGAGTGCAAATTTGGACATCAGCAAAGTATAGCTTAACTAGTTTGGTACTTTAAGTTAGAAGGGTGAACTAAGGCAGCAGAGTGGAGTCCAGATCACACAGGAATTATCAAGTCATGTGGCCAAGACAAGTTGTTCTAATACTGAAGGCTAAGTGTTCTCCTGACTGATAGAGTAGCAGAGTGCAACAACATAGCTCAGTACAGGACAAAAATCCCACATCACAGTGATAGTTTTCGACATGCTATATGATTCTTTGGTCATTTTCAGGAGCGTTGGTGTAACGCCCCGATTTTCCAATAATTATTAATGATACATATGACGTCACCGTCGCTAAGCCAAAGCCTTAACTAGGTAAAACTATACATCCTGGCTTAGTCATAAAAATTAAACTAAGTTTGCTTATACATCATTAATTTAGAAACTTTTGATGCACTGAATCATAACTCAGAATATCACCTTTGTTGTGGAATTTACATCTCTTTCTAAAATCATATTACCTTTGACACATAAATTACATCAAGCATCAAAATATATATTACACTTCTCTCCAAGTCTTGCTCCTGAAACAAAGGGAAGAGGAAAGACATAGAAAAATAGTTGTCATGAGCTATAGAAGCTCAATAACATGTTGGTCCCCTTACCAGGGGTTACACGAGATAAGAAGATAAGAAAGAGAAAAAGAGAATGATCACTTGGATCCTTTGTTTCAGCACTTTGGAACTATCATACTAATCTGACATTCATAATTATCATCACAAGCATACCAGTGATTCGTCCTAGTCATATAAGCATATTTAATATCACGTAATAACACTTGAAACCACACGTCAATCTACACTCCAGACATCATCAATGCCATTTACTACCATCATATCATTTCTGATATACCAGTTAAGACCTCCATAACAAAAAATCTGAGACAAATCCCAATCCAAGTCTCCAGCCTGGGTAAAAGCAAAGAATAAAGAACTAGAAGCACTTGATGCAAATCATACATGGGATATAGCTTCATTGCCTCATGATAAGCGTCCTGTTGGTTGCCGATGGATTTACAAGATCAAATACAATAGTGACGGAACACTTGAAAGATATAAAGCCTGATTGGTTGTGAAAGGCTACACTCAAACATACGGAATGGATTACAAGGAGACTTTTGTGCTAGTGGCTAAAATGAACACTGTTCGTGTTTTGATTTCTATAGCTACTAATTGTGGTTGGCCTTTGTTTCAGATGGACGTAAAAAATGCATTCTTATAAGGTGACCTCCGAGAAGAAGTTTACATGAAGATTCCTCTTGGACCCAAGCTGGCAAACCAAGCAGAAATTGCTTGCAAACTCAGAAAAGCAATATATGGGCTAAAGCAATCTCCGCGTGCCTGGTATGGAAAATTAAGCTCGGCACTAACTGATTTCGAGTTTAAGAAAGGTGCGCCATATTCTTCTTTATTTGTTAAAAGAAATATCAATGGTATTATGGTGATTTTGATTTATGTTGACGATATTATCATTACCGACGATAACCTTACAGAAATAACTATAATTAAACAACACTTAAAAGAAAAATTTGACATGAAGGATTTAGGAAAACTGAGATACCTTCTAGGAATCGAAGTTACAAGATCAAAGAAAGGGATATTTCTTTCACAAAGGAAATGTGTTATAGATTTATTGAAGGAAACAAAGAAACTGGGTGCAAAATCGATTGAAGCTCCTATGCACTACAACAGTAAGTTCATAAGAAATGACACTCCTTTGCAAGATGTTGTCAGATTTCAAATACTTGTTGAACGGCTGATTTACCAAACTATCACACGGCCCGATATCACTTATGTTGTTAGCTACGCAAGTCAATTTATGTATGCTCCTACTGAAGGACATATGCAGCTGGTTGATCGGATTTTGAAGTACCCATGAAGAGGCATTTTGCAGAATAACGAACACATGGACATTATTAGCTACACGGATACAGATTAGGCTAGAAACCCAATCGATAGGAGGTCTATCACTGGATTTTGTATCTTTGTTGGTGGTAATTTGGTCACTTGGAAAAGCAAAAAGCAAAAGGTCATGGCATGATCAAGAGTAGAGGCAGAGTATCATGCAATGGCCTCCACTTCAAGTGAGTTGGTTTGGCTCAAGTTATTACTGAAAGAGCTCAAGATGAATGCATTACACCAGCCTATGAAGTTGTATTGTGACAATCAAGCAGCAATTCATATTGCATCCAATCCTGTTTTTCATAAAAGAACCAAACACATAGAGGTTGATTGTCATTTCGTGCGAGAAAAGGTTCAAGATTAGACTATTGTGACTCCATTTGTTCGAAGTGGTGATAATCTTGCTAAGTTTTTCACAAAGACCTTGTCAAAAGGTGTGTTCTAGAATATATTGTCCAAATTGACCTTTGATGATATCTTCGTCCTAACTTAAGAGGGAGTGTTGAAAATACAACCATTAAAAGGTCACGGACCTCACATGCTCACATGACCCAAGACGAGATGCTTCATGTGCCTACACTAAAGGAATTCTGCCCCCAAGGAAATTTGTGTTTCCAAGAGCTGTATCTAGCCTTCCTCTTATGTCTATATAAGAATAATGTAATGTTCTCATGGAAAAAGAACAATCTGGTTGTTTCTCTATTGTCTAATGATCTCTCTACTCCTCTCTTGCATTTCTCCTTATAATCTATATACGCTCTATCCACAGCGGAAGCAGTGTATATGAAAGCAACCTCTATAGCGTGTCAAGCTATTTGGCTCTGAAGAATGCTCAAAGAGCTAAACCACGACCAAGACAGTCCCACAAAGATCATGTGTGACAATAAATCAGCGATTGCATTGGCTAAGAATCCGGTGTTTCACGGCAGGAGCAAGCACATCGGCATCAAGTATCACTATATACGAGATGTCGTCAAAGAAGGTGAAATCGAACTTGAGTTCTGTAGATCCGAAGATCAAATTGCGGATATTCTAACTAAACCATTGAAAACAGATTTGTTCGAAAAACTGAAGTCAATGCTCACTTGTTGATCAATTTAAGGGAGGCTGTTGAAGATAGTAAATTGATCAAAAACAAGTGGGTTTGAATAATTCAACCACATGAAATAAACATGGTCGGCTAAAAAAAAGGGCAGCCTCTTTCACACACCCATCATTCATGTGTTCATACTTATGTTCACATAAGGTTTTTTTATTATAAATTACAGGAGTTGTAGCTACTCCAAATCATCCAATAACACTTTGTATTGCAATTATAAAGATTGAGTGTCTTGATATATTTACTCCTTGAGTTTCAGTTAAAGATCAATAAATTTCCTTCTTGTCATTTCTTTTGTCAATTATATATCCCAAAATTCGATTCCGTCGGAATCACTAGTTTTTATTCTTACAACTCCAAGCTTCCATCGTCGTATTCCCTAGATTAGTAGCTGCCCTTGGTGAGGAGTTGTGGTCCTCGCTGTCATCCTCGTCGATCCCTATACATCGCCCATATGCCCTTCCTCATGTGCAGTTCTCCTCTTAAATCATTGTCTCCTCACTCCCTTAGTAATCATATCGAGAATCATATGAGAGCTGTTGATGTTGTTATTGGAGATCATGATGCATGATTGGTCTAGCTCCATGGAAGCCATGACTTCTGTTCCTTCATATTTAAAAGAAATGAATGTGTCAAAAGTATGGTGTTGTGCATGATGTGGTGTGTGTGTGTGAGTGAGTGTAAGCAAGATAAAGAAAGAGGAAAGGAAGCTTAATAAAGTTAAAGGAAGTGTTTACTTAATATGGTAGGTGTCATGGAAAGTGTACTTATGTGTATTTAGTTATGTACCCGTGTGCGTGGTGTGTCTTGTGTATGTGCGCATGGTGTATGTTTGTTTACTTTCTAGTGTAGGTAGGGGAAGAAAAAGAAGAAAAAGAAGAAAAAGAAGAAAAAGAAGAAAAAGAAGAAAAAGAATATCAAGGTGTGTTAACTTAATTTAGAATGATATCAAGGTGTTTTTCATAATGAGAAGTGTGTGTATGTATATGTGCTTTTTGTAAGGAAAAGAAAAATATGTTTTAAAAGGGGAAAAACTAATGAGAATAAAAAGGGAAAATGTGTTTACTATAATTGGAAAGAAAAATAAAATGGAAAGTTCACATAAAGAGGAAACTACTAAACAAAGTATTGTTACTAAGGAAAACATGTCACATAAACGTTACCTATATACATGCACAAATATCCCTATATTTGTGTGCTTACTCTCATAAAACAATTAATACAATTTATATGAATAATTGCGACTTAAAATATTATTTTAACTTCACAAAATAATTAATAATTTCGTATTAAACGTTATTAATGAACGTTCTAATCTTTTTATAATAGGAGAAGGAGATGTTGCGTGCTAACAATTAAAGTCGAGGACGTTTGTGTGCGAGTGAAGGATTATATAAGAACATAACGTTTAAATTTATTGAATATGACGATGCATATTAATATATCCTACTTTCAGATATATTAATATGTATTGAAATCTTTGAACGTAGTTATAAAATATAACTGATGTAAAATAAGGATTGCAATGTGTTTTGTGTTCTATGTTGTGTGCTTTGTGCTATGGGCTGTGTGTTATGGGTTGTATGAAATGATTGTAGGTTTAGGATATTCTGAGCGTGTATTTGTCTGGTTTGTCAAAAATTGGGATTGCTTGTGTTACACTGTGATTAGGCAGGCTTATTTTTATATGGGACTATTCAGGAGGAATACCTATGAGTATTCACCTTATATACATGCAGCGATCCTGAGTGCCATTTTGGTTGTTGGGCAACTCTCTGAAGGAGACCCAGGAGTGCCAGAAAAGGGGCCGCTTCCTCTACTAAAGGACCCATGAAATGAGATATAAAAAGAAAAGAGCAAAGGTTGGCCTAAATCACAGTTGTACAGTTTGAGTGTGATATGTCCGTGGTATATACTGTTGGTGAAGTCGGGTCTCTTTGTGAGTCCAAGATTATCTTCCTTGTCATTGATTGGTTTGGTTGGTGTCTGGAGATTCAATGCACCTGCTATGCGCGTGTGTTCTTTCTGCGTTCTTTTATTTGGAATTATGTTTGATTCAAATACATGATTAACTATATAAATATAATTTTTTTGGTGAACCAATATGCTGCTGAGCTCTTTTGGCTCACAGATTCTTACTTTTTGTTTTTTTTTCACTTGTAATCCCCTAGGAAAATCCCGACACGTTATTGAGCTCTTTTGACTCACAAGAACTTTTCTTGTGTTATTCTTCTTCTTTTCTTTTTAGGTACAACGTGTAATCGTGAGACGTATTAGAAGGCAAGGATGCATGCATGTACCACCTAGCTAGTTGTGTAAAAATAAAAGTTTATTTTGGGATTAGATATGACATTGTAATATGTTCTCTGCAATATAACCTGGACGATTAAGTGTAAAACTAAATGGCCTTTGTTAATGTTGGTTCTAGTTAATCCTTATGCCTAAGTCAGGATGAGTTATTTATGCCTTACTGAGGCGAGGGGCCACAGCGGCAGTAATGCCACGCGATTTTGTCTGATAGCCTCAGGAAAAATGGGACGTTACAATATTATTTACTAGTTGCGTTAACTTCTCGTGGAGATATGGTGAGGTGACGCTTAGTGAGATTTACCTTAAATCTCGAGAGGGACTAAAGTATAACTTACGGATTCTCGACTAACAACCTAAACACCTGAAGTACAAATAGATTAGACTAAACGGAATGTTCATATACTAGGATAACGAGATCACAACCCTACCTTCACATCCATATCACTTGACCTTTAACTTAGCGTTTAGCCTACTTTCACATTTCCTTAGTTACATTAGTTCAAAACCACATTCGATTTTGTAACGACCTGACTTTTCATTACTTATTAATTATGCATATGACGTCGCTGTCGCTGGGCCCAATGCCTCAACTAGGCAAAAACTATTTACTTTCTGACTTAATCATAAGAATTAAGCTAAATTCACTTATACATCATTAATTTAGAAACTTTTGATGCACTCAATCATAACTCAGAATATCACCTTTGCAGCGATATTTACATCTTTTTCTAAGATAAGAATATTTTTCATACATAAGCTACATCTAGCATCAAATCTTAGGTCACACTTCTCCTTCAAGTCTTACTCCTGTAACAAAGAGAAAAAGAAAGACACAGAAAAATAATAACCGTGAGCTTAGGAGCTCAAAAACGTGTCGGCCCCTTTATCAGGGGTTACACAAGAGAAGAAGGTAAGAAAAGAAAAGGGAAATGATCACTTGGATCCTTTGTTCCAACACTCTGGAATTATCATGTCAATTTGCCATTCACAATTATCATCACAAGTATATCAGTGATTCACCCTACTTCAATAAACACACTTAGCACCACGTAACGACGTTAGAAACTACCCGTCCATCGACACTCCAGACATTATCAACGTCATTTACTACCGTCATATCCTTTATGGTATGACATTTAAGACCTTTATATCAAACAAATTAAGACAATGACATTGTGACACGACATGCCCTCAGTTCAAGTCTCACGTACTGTTGCACTCAACAGTTCTCTCAAATCTTTGTTATACTTATCATTATATCAATCACACAGAGACGACTGATAATACATATCCTTAATGTTATAATTGTGCCCTTGACGAGACTTATTCAATCTCATAAGTAAACTCTCTTCAACTTTAGCAAAAAATAAATCCGCGAAAGGGGATCAGCCAAACCGAAGCGCAGGGTCTCTTACAGTGAGATACCCTCATATCAAAATATCCTCACAAGATCATTGAAAGAATGTCACCACCAAGCCACTGTATAGCACATACGATAAACATAACGCTCTTTATGTTTTATACCATGGAGTTATCCCACCAATTATGGATTTACACTCCTTTCACTCATACATCCTCTTTATACCAACAAACAAGACATAATACAAATACACAAATCATCTTATCACGGCACACAGTAAGTGCTAGGCAATAAGGTACGTCGAAATATATTTTATGTCAAATACAATTAGTGACTACAAGCAAAAATTACAACGCATATTATTATATTCACGGTATAATAATACGGATCGTCACACACAATAAATCGAAACGTTATCTTTTACCACAGTTCTTCAGATGCATATGCTCAGTCTCATCCCTAAGTGACAACGAACAGCGTCTCTAAGTCCTATGATACAATAAGATACGCATATGAAGACACGCCCTTGTGAATGATTGTTCACGTTATGGAGTTAAGCATATTTGTTCGTATTTCTTGAAAAATCGCAATAGTAATATTATGTGGTGGTACCAAACTTTGAGAAAAATCTTTAATAATTATTTTGATAGTCCATGAAGATTATTTTGTATTTATCTTCATTAGAAGTGCTTGTGAACATTTGGAGTTGTTTCGGGGTAAAAAAAAATTTTCGGATTCTGTCCAACATGATCTTTCGACACGTTTAAATCTATAACTTTTCATATACACCTTCAAAAATTATTTCGTAAAATTCTACATAAATTAGACTCTATAATCATTCCATAAAATCAGATTTTTAATCATGAAACCTTATCAATAATAGCAGTTTATTTGTTCAAGTTTTTATTTTCTGTTAGATCAGATAGTTTGATATTGTTTCACCAATCAGTTCATAAATCCTTGTATACAACTTCAAATCTAGATTTTTAAATTGTTCTGAAAAGTAGAGTTCGAGGAATTTCCATTGATATAAGGTTCGTTTTCTAACCCTTTCTGTATAATTCCAAATCAAGTCACAAAATGATCCTTATAATCAGTTTTAAGAGATTAACATATCTGAACGCTTTGATTCATATCTTGAGATTCACAACTTCAAATCATGATTTATCAATTATTAGAAGTTAGACACGTGAGATTAAACATATATTAAAATAGAAATTTATCATAGAGCCTTTGATTTTCCATAAAATTTCTAAACAAGATGATCGCCTTCTCTTATTAATGGTGAAAGATCCTCGTCATCTTGTAACCCTACCTTCTCCTCTTCTTCTCAAACTCTCTTTCTTCTCTTTTCTTGTATGACAAGGAGTACTTTATGTTTGTAAGAAGTTTTTCAAGGAGAAGAGAGATTGTATTTATAAAAAACTAAATCATTTAACATAGTTTTAGTGAATAATTAGTGGGTATTTTGTGAATAATTAGTGATTAATTAATTTAATTTAGGTGGATTAGAAATTAACATAAAGAAAAATAAGTGTCAAAATTAGGTTTAAATCATTTTCGCATAAATATGATATTTTCATATTAAAATCGTATTTCCTCATATTTACGTATTAGGGTTGCATTTTATTCATATTTTTCATTTTTTTTATTATAAATAAACCTTTTATCATACGCGTTAATTTACTATTCACGTTAACTATCGTGAATCTTATTTTTACGGAATTTTTCGAGTCCTTATCATCTTTTTATCATGATTTTTGACAAACGAATTTTATAATCTCATTGTATAAGTTACGACGTTCAATAATATACTATTTTTGTTAATATTTGAGAAAATAAATTATCTCAAATTTTTCGGACCTTTACACGATTACTATATTTTGACCCATTAGAACTGTGAACATTGATCATTAGAGGTCAATTTTCTCGTGAGACAATACTCTTACTCTTCTTTTTATTACTTGATAAGAGACATGTGCACTTACGTATTTGTGACTTAGTAAACGCTTAATGTGACCCACGGCGAATCTAAAATGAGGCAAAACTTTCCTCAAATGATTAGCCACAACCTTAGACACCAGTTTATATGTACAAAGACTAATAAGACGAAATTGGAAATTTTTTTTTGACTGTTTCACTTTAGGAATCAAATTTATGAAAGTAGAGTTGAGATGGGTAAGATTCACTCCCTTATTAAGGTGCTGTAAAACCATGCTTATAACCTCGGTCCCCATTGTACCCCTATGGCTTTTGTAGAACTGAGCACCAAGGTCATCTGGCCGGGGAGATTTATTTCCATGCATTTGTACTAGGCTTTCTTCCATTTCCTTTGCTGTAAAGGGTCTGTCCAGGTTCTCAACTTGTTCTATCGTAAGGACTGATTTCCATGAGTTGCAGGTTAGAAATTCGTTGGTTGTAACCTCTGAAGCGAACAAGTGTTGATAGTATCCGTTGATAATTGCCTCAATACTATCCTTGTCTTTGCTCCATCGGCCCATATCGTCTTCCAGCCCCTATATTGCATTTTTAACTCTTCTTCTACTCATCCTGGAGTGGAAAAAACCGTATCGTATCATCTTCTCGAAGTCAATCAATCGCGCTCGTTGAGCCAATATGCTTCTTCCTTTTCCAGAAGAGCTTAATATGGTTTTTTTCCCTCTTGATTCAACTACGTAAACCAAATTATCATTTGATCACATAAAATAAGCTCGATGATATGTAATTAAGGACAATATTTGTTCATTAAAATCGTCATAACATATATCATAAGCAACATTTTGAACGAGCAATATGAATTGATCAAATTCTTGTTGAGCTTATCTTTTTTTTTTTTTTTTTCCTTTGATAAATTGTTGAGCTTATCTATATTATTTCAAGTTCTAATAAAGACTTAATTATTATTTCTTCCATCTCATAAAAAAAATACAACCTTTTGATTGTATATATATGCCGATGTGAACTTTCATCCCCTTGCGATGCATCTTGTAATATTTCATGTTGTATATTTTAACCTAAGTCACAAAAAAATTATGATTATGTCGTCTGCTGATAAAACGAAAACTTTCAAAATACATATCAAAATGATACTCCCTCCGTCTCAAATTAAATATAACGGTTTAACTCGACTCGATATTTTATGTGTGTATTGAATTTTTGTTGAATTTGATGAAGAAAAGTATTTTTTTGGTGACAATGATGTTTTACTGTAACAAAAGAAAGAGGAGTTAATGATATGTAATGTATCAATTTATCATTTTTTTATGTCAAAAACGTTTGTAAAAAAGAAACGTTACATATATTTTGAGACGATCGAAAAAAAAAAATGTTGCAAGTAATACAAGACGAAAAGAGTATATTTTTTTGTATGATAGAGGCAGTATTTTTATACTCCTTTCGTCCCACGAAAAATATAACATATATATATTTTATATGTATAAATACAATCATTGATGTTTCATAATAAATTTATTAAAAATCGTCGTTATATGCGTGTCAAATTTTACATCGACACACCTATAAAATTAAAAATATTAATACTTCATTCATCCTATAAAGAAAATAACATATACATATTTTATTATTTTATATATTTAAATATTTAAATATAAATTTTGTTTTTTATATGAAATCAACGTCACATGATATATATTTTGTTATTTAATACCGATGAGATGCGGAAAGAAAAATATTTCCTCCTATCTGTGCCCCAACTAAAATCGACGAAATTATAACCCTTTCATCATCTCCATCGATCTCCTCCTCGCTTCTCCTCACCGTCGCCGCCGCAACCAACCCCTCATCGCAGCCTCATCCACTCCGCTACCACCGCCACATCCCCCTCAGCTCCAACCCTCACCTCTCTTCTTCCTTGTTTCCTCGTCGCCGATCAAGCCCTTTCCTCGAAGCTCTCGATTTTCACCCTAACTCATCATTCAACTGTAATTCCTCTCGATCCATTCCTTTGTGGAGTTTTGAAATTGTTCGATTCGATCGCTGATGGTTAATATTGTTTGGATTTGCAGTTGAAGGGAGTTCTGGTTAGTGTGATCGAAGGTGCGGGCTTGGAGAAGAAGAGTTGGCGATTGATATTGTAAGTTCGTTCGATCGTGTGGTTTGATTGTTTATGAGGTTGAATTCGGGGTTGGTCGGACGGTGTTGGGGTCAATTAGGGTTCTGAATTGAACTATAATTGTAGTAGTTGTTATAAGGAGACACATTTCTGCTGTTGCCTTGGGATTGTCTGCGTCATCGTTTCTGATGGATAAATTACTTTGATATCCTACGTAGTTTTGTACTATGCCACTTTACGCAAGAGGGAGATGGGAAAATGGCGGTGTCTTGCGATGTACTGGAGCTTAGAGTTGATTTAGTCTTGTAGCTGATATTATTGGTGACGTTTGTGGGTCCACGTAGTTCGCGCCACCATGTATTATCCCCGGGGCAAGGGGAAAAGGAAACCTCTTCTTTGATGTGGAAAAAATACTTATTCATGTGGTAGGAAGTGAAGTAATGTAGTTTGCAATTAAAGATGACAATCATCATTTCTTTGAAATGCTGAAGCTACAATTGAAGAAGAGTGTTGCTACATTGAGATGGAACTTGAATCCTCATCTATCCCGAGGGTGAAATATGCTTCTTGTCTTCTACTGTGGTTGGTTAGTTTTAGTTGTCTTATGCTGCTATGGTATGTGTGTTTGTATTGCTTGGTGATGGCTCGAAATCTCCTCTTATCAAAATCTGCATCATTCTCTCTTTTCTAGCGTTGAAGTCATGGTAAACTATATATTTTGATGGCAATGTGAGAGATGAAATAAAGAATAAAAAGGAGTGATTGGCAAAGTAATTATATATATATTGTTTATCTAGAGATTTTGAACAGCGTGGAGAATCACTCTTCTATAGTTAGGATTTTAGACAATCTCTTCTTAGAGATTTGGATACAAAGCTTTTTCTAAGCAAATCTCCACTTTTCATTACTCAAGATACATACATACATACTGTATTTTGCATAATCTAAGAGCACTCACATTAGGAATTTAGGATTTTGTAAAAGACAGAGAGTATGTATTTTAAGTCTTGAAAAGTGGAGATTTTCATAGAAGTGGTCCTGCATCAGAATTTTTTCTTATTTCTATTTTGTAGACTGGTGAACAATTTTTTCTCCAAATCTGGAGATTCAATTTTCATAATATCCAAAAATAAAACATTACAGTAGTATTTTGCAATTATCTCTTTAAACTCTTTAATTTATCTCTCAGATTCCAGTCACCATCTATATTTTAATATTATAATATTAAAATAGAGATTCTGATGCAGAGATTTATAAATTCTCTAATGTTTGTTAAGAGATTTTGAGAATTTGAATTCTCTAATGTAAGTGTTTTTAGGATAATAATGCAGAGATTTTCGATTTCGCATCATCTAATTCAAGTTCTCTAATGTGATATCGTACATAATTTCTAATATAATGGTCTATAGGGACCCATAAATCTTGCCCCTCGTGTCTTTCACAGGTAGACTAGACAATGAGCTTTGTGTTTCATATGAGCCAGCCTGTTGGTAGTGTGCTGCATAATTGTTAATTATCTTATCCATGTTAATTACTATTATAGAATAAAGGTTCTTCACCATGAGATGCAAGCTATGCATCCGACACTGTTTCAAGGATTTCTATGGTCGTAAATTTTCTTATTTTCACCCGTCTCCATGCTCTTGTTGTGACTTGTGATAGAAGGCTCTTGAATTCAAGGATGGTCCCTTGTATCACACGGAATGCACTTATTTTTATAGGGTCTAATGTATCATCTGTAAATTCAAAGTTCAGCAGTTTGATTGCTGGGAAATTGATTGATTGTTTGGGTCATTTTCCATATGAGAGTTGATGGTATATAGAAAATAGAAATGGGTAAAGAGGTGCACTAGTTTCAGGTATGAAAAACTTTTTATGCCATGAAACTTTATATGCCCTGGTTATATGTTAGGCAGACAACAATGCATGATTTTTGATGATTTTAAAATTGGCTTCTCAGCTTACTTATCCACACGAAACTAAAGTCTACAACAATCCTTGTGATGTGATTGGGATGATTTTATCTCTTGAATTAAATACTGAATTGGTAGCACCAGCACAACGTGAGCCCATATGATCAATGCCACAACTAGTTTTATGTTACTAGACCCTCCATACTGCAGAGTTTGCTATTTGACTATGTTCAAACCTTGTTTTAATCCTTTCATGAAAAATGGAAGACAATTTCAGAGCATTTTTCTTGATTGAGTACACTGGAGGATTAAGACCTCTCATCTTTATTTTATTAAGGATTGGCACAAAAGTAAGTAGTATAGTCTGTGTCTGAGGTTGATTTCTTCTCCAACTTGTTAGTCTGGTGATTCTAGAAGTAATGATCAGTTATGGTTTTATTATGTAGTATCTTTCTCCCCAGATTTTTTCCCCCTCGTGTTGAGGGTTGAAGATGGCTCTTTGTAGGGAAGCTTGATTTTGATGGGTCGCTGAAAGGGAGGCCTTCTGTTAAGAATTACTTCTAGATTCATCAAGACATAACTGTATGTTTGTGCATCCATTACAGGGGAGTTATTGAAACATCCTGCCCTTGGAAACGTCTCAAAGATCATATCCAGAGCCTCGCAGGGTTAATTTCAGTGCATCTCGCAAAAAATGGATGGTCGCTATGGTCTGCAGCAAGGATGGGAAAATAACAGCGTAATTGTGGTTTCTTTTCTAATCACGTATGGCTGGTATAGAAAGAAATTAGGCTCATGTGAATGCTCAATTTTTGGGCATCTCATCCATAAAGTACAATAACAGAAGCTTGGGCAGTGAGGATGTGGACTGGAATTCCCTGTCATGTCCCGTGATTACTGGTTGCTGACATGATTTATTATCTTCGATTCACAGGCGCTGGATGGTTATAGTGCAGTACATGAGCCAAACTACCGGTGAGTGCTGCTGGGAGCTTGTTGGTGGTTATGGTGTTAATTCCGCTTTTGTTCTTCATAGTTTAACATGTGATTTTCTGCATTTTTTATGTAATTTTACAAATTGGGTTTTCACAGATGTACGTACTGCTTGCACCACTCATTGCTTCATGGTGTTTATTTTTCTGTACTTGGTTCATTTATCTTCATTATGCAAATTACTTTTCCCTTTTTCTCTGCAACAATTGTCCTATGCAGGGTCAGTGGCTCTTATGATGACAGGAGGCTTATTGATGAGAGAGTCAATCGGGATGCTTTTTTGCCTAGGGCAGGTGTCCATCGAAATATTGTTGAGAGGCAGAATTATACGGGTCCACCCCCTGGGTTGTGGTCACAATCAAGGCGACGAGGTTCTGAAGAAAGATTCTCTCTTGAAAGGGAACATAGGAGACATGAAAGGACCTACCCTGAACCTTATCATGGGGTGGATTCGTTTAGAGATGCTGACAGGTATCCTATCGATGATGATAACTTCAGGGATGGATATCGTGGTGCCAATGACTACCGTGAACATGGATTTGATAGAGATGGAAGGTTTGGGATGCGTGATCGAGATGGCTATGTTTTGGATGAATATGACTACAGGCGTCCCAGGGATGATAGTCGCGAGAGAGACTATGATTATAGGAGGCCCAGCTATGATTCTGATCATGAAAGAAGCAGAAGAGATGGTAACTGGAGGAGGCGTGATTTGCGCGATAGAGAAAGAGACAAGAGAGACTCTAGTCATGAAAGGGACTATAGCCCTCTAAGAAGGAAGACACGCTCTCGTTCAAGATCTCATGGTCGTGATGACAGCCCTAGATCAAGATCTCCTCATAGCCGAAGTTATAGTCGCAGTCATCGGGAGGACAGCTACGATGATGACCGTTATCGCTGGAGAGAGAAAAGTCGAGATAGAGAAGAGAAACATCATGATTATTCTTCTGTGGTATGATATTTGTTGTTCATTTGCATCTTCGCTCTCGTATTTTGGTTTGAATTTTGATTTTGTTGTTTAACATATTTTCCTGCTCTGGAAATCCGTGAAGTCTCCTTCTGCCACTGTTCTTGTCAAGGGTCTCTCGCAAAAGACAACTGAAGAAGATCTATATCAGATACTGGTACGAATTCTTCTTATTTTGCTATTGTAAACCTGTTCTTTCATGCTTTTTCTCCATTGTTTGTTTTGAACCCCTTTTTACTCCATCAGGCTGAGTGGGGACCCCTTCGCAATGTTCGTGTGATCAAAGAGAGAAGTTCTGGCATTTCTCGTGGCTTTGCCTTCATTGATTTCCTATCTGTGGTAAAGCTTACCTTCCAGTTAGGCATGGTTGGATACTATTTGATAGACCACGATGCTGACTGCTTTGATACAGGGCGCAGCACAAGGAATGATGGATAAAGTAGGTGTTGATGGTCTCCCTGTTGATGGCAGGAAGCTCTTCTTCGAGTATAGGTATAATCGTCCATTGGCCTGCTTGATTTCTCATTATAGATCATTCTGTAGACTCTTGTTCTATAAGAGTGAGTTCAGTATTACAATGAGGATAGTCTTTATTGGGCGCCTGACTTTGTAGTTTTCATTGAAGGGCAAAGATTTTTTCGCTTTTTCATATCCATGGACAAAAATGTCTATGATCTGCTATTATCTCTCCGTCCTCCTTTCTGTTGCTGTAATGTGATATATGCCATTCGCTATATAGTCATGTTGCTGGTGGTAATTCTGTCTGTATCTCAAGTGAATCCCTGTGGAGCTCTGGGGAATATTGGGTCACTTGGTGATATGCTCTCTCTCCACTACTCCATGTGCTCTATTAATAACCTTTTCCTGTCGCACATAGGATTTGACTAGTAGACACATCATTAATATGAATGCTTTGCAACTGTTAACTATCTCATGATGCAGTAGCAAACCGTCTGGGGTTGCAGCTGGACCACCTTATGGACATGATAGCGTTAGATCAACTCATGGTAGCCATAGAAGTTTGGCAGCAGCTTCTGACTGGATCTGCACAATTTGCGGGTGTGTCAATTTTGCTCGTCGGCTGTCTTGTTTCCAGGTTGGTCTTGGTATTCCTTTGAATATATTTTCTCTGGTGTTTTCGTTCTGCTTCTTCTCTTTGTTTCCACTCTTCTATATTAAATCTTATGGCATTCAATTGCAGGAATAATTCAGTCATATCATGGTCTTCCTTGGTCAAGTAGTTATTGTCTTCCCTAGAGATAGATAAAATCATTAAACCATGGCATTTCACTGATGGAAGTAGACATGGAAAGATTCAAGTAATCATTTTCACGAATACCTTTTGCCATTTGGGTATGAGATGAAAATGCTTGAGTGTGGTTGATAGCAAACCTTGTATTGTTAACAAGAAGTTATTGGGTTCTTGTAAGAGTTAAGACTGATATTGAATATTGATGGTTTCCTATAATACAGTGTAATGAAAGCCGAACTGATGATGCTCCTACAGCAGATGCTGCATCCTCCAATCCCACGCCCGCATTTAGAAGGGCAAGTGATGCAGGTTGGTCATCTTCTGCTATCTGTTGTAGAACTACTATTATTATGTGCATTGAGTCTGAACCTGGATTTGTCAGGAGGTCCAACTCATGTTTTGGTGGTACGGGGACTGGATGAGAATGCCGATGAAGATATGCTGCGCTACGAATTCTCCAAGCATGCTCCAGTGAAGGTGCTGTATTACCGTCTTCGTTATATCGTTGACTGGCTTTCTTTCGGTTGTTCGAGAGGCTTTATTCTTGTTTTAGGGGTTGACTATAGCAAAACATTGTATTTTGCTTCTCCGGGAATCACTCCAATTGTCAGTTCCTAACGTATGATTTGCCATGGCCCATGATAATATGCAGGACCTTCGTCTTATCAGGGACAGACTCACTCATGTCTCAAGAGGATTTGCTTTTCTGCACTTCTATTCTGTAAGTCCATAATTCGGCTTTTAATAGATTATTTTCTAGCATTATGGAGAGTGGAGACCATGATTAAAGGTGTGGGAGCGGTCATTTAGTGGGAAATGGAGATGAGTAGACGGAAGATGAATAGCAAGTGGGCACCGAGTGGGACAACTTATAAAGCGCAATGATGATGATAATTTCTATCTCTATGCTCCAGGTCATTATTTCATTATTTGTGAGTTCACTTCGGCGAACACTCTTCTCATTGAGACTGATAGTCATCATAGAGCAGGCTGATCTATGAAATTAGGATAAACTTCTCTTTCTACCATCAACTTGGGTTTTTGCTGTGGTTGGTTTCAAATGTAAAATCGAAGCCTTTCTACTCCCATAGCCTTTGTTGTATTAAATAGTTATGTGTTTGTTTGGCACTTGCTTTCTGGCGGTGCAGTGCATTGCCCATGCTTGCGGCCATTGTAGGGCATTTGTGTGGAAAGTGCTAAGGATACAGATGTCATTGTGGCCCTTGTAGGCCATTTAAAGCTCGAGCTTTGGATAGAGTTGGTTTCATGATAAGGTCTAGATAATTGGCTAGACAACTCTGAAGCTGGTCTATTGTAAGCACTTATGACTTTCTAGTTTAAGTAGGATGTTGTCGGATGGACAAACTCACCCAGAAATTCATCGTTCTTTTTGTTGACAATGATGTCATTTCTAGTTTGCAATACCCTTTGATGGTTCAACGTGCTCTAAATCTTTATTATGATTTTACGTGCAATGTAGAACCTAGAGCTGACTTCTTTATTGACAGGTAGAGGATGCTACAAAGGCTCTTGAAGCTACAAATGGAACAACTCTTGTCAAGAATGGTCATGTTCTTCGTGTGGCATATTCCAAAAGCAGTGGCCCTGGATCAGGCCCATCAATGCAATCGAGCAGCCTTGCTGCTGCTGCAATTGAGGCTGCAGCATTTTCGCAACAGGTACTCTCTTCTCCATCTGTTTCATGTTTCAATGGAAAAAGGAAGATCTGATCTCATGCATATTTCAATTAAAAAGTAATCTTTGGTGCTCGGCTAACTAGGGTGTTTAATAATATTAAGACATGTTCAAATAGTTGCGTCAGATCTTTGCATAATGACATGAATAATATGCTTTTGTCAATATGGAAGGAGGAAAGATAATGCTAGGCGGCTGTCCTATCCCTTTGTATGCAATGTTTTATCTATGCTTATTATCCCATTTCTTCAGTATGATGCGGTTGGGTGGGCACCGAAGGAATATAATCCAGATGATAAGCAATCAACTGTTGCCCAAGAACAAGGTGGAGGGGTTTCTGGAGTAAATGAAGGATCAAACCTTCAATCCGGATTTGTGTGGGATGAAGCATCGGGCTATTATTATGATGCTGCATCAGGGTTCTACTACGACCCGAATACAGGTTTATCCATGTCCCATCTTCCAAGTGAAGCCCTTGCTTAGCGTGTTTATCTGTGAATTCCCATGCATTTCGTGTCTGTTACATGATCTCCATGTTTTGTACGTCAACCAGGGGTCCTTTCGGAATTGATGTCTTGAACATTTGCTGCTTAGATAGGGTTTCGGTTTATGCTATTTCTATTGTACTACTTAGGTAATCACGACGGCATGCATGAGCTTTGGACATATATAAGCAACAGAAGGCTAGAAATAGTCTGTGTGGAGAACTTGTTTTTCTTGAATGAATTTTTCGTCTTAACTAGAGAACACTCAGACAGACCTTTCTTTTGTTGTTGGCATATTTTAAAAGCTTCGATTTCATGGAATTTTTTGCTTGGGGAACAAAAGCTCTCCTAATTTTTTCTGAAAGTTGTTATTGGGGTTTTGAGAGGTTAACCTGTGTACTTGTTAATATATTGTTTTCAGCATTTGCTTCCCTGTGTGCTTACTTTGATCTTGAAATGTTTGCATTATACAGGACTGTATTACGATGGCAACAATGGTATTTGGTATTCGTTTGATCAACAGACTCAACAATATGTCCCTTGCACTGACCAGAACTCTAATAACTCAACTGAGAAACCAGATGCTGAGAAGGCAGAAAATAATAACGCTAAAAAGGTTGTTATTTCTGCCCCTGCTGCTACAATAGTGGCAAACGAGAAGCAAGCTTCGCTGGCAGATGCTGTCCAAGCTGCTGCTTCTGCAGCATTAGCTGCAGAAAAGAAAGAGAAAGAGAAGTTGAAAGAAATCAAACTCGCTTCTAAGAGCAGTCTCTTAGCTAACAAAAAGAAAATGAACAATGTATTGTCAATGTGGAAGCAGAGGAGCCATGAAGGCCAAGTACCTCGTGTTGCAGTTGATGGAGGCCAAGCTGATGATCGCCCCAACTCTGTCATGTCATCTTCAAAGAACAAAACCAAGTATGAAATCATCGGTTCAAAGGAAAATGCCACTGGTGGCTCAGGATATGTTATGCCTGGTTCTCACACATCTGTCTCTGAACCTGAGATCAAACCAATGCCCATCAGTAACAACTCAGGGGGTACCATTACGGGAGTCATTAGGGGATCTGGATTAGGAGTGGCCAAATTAGATAATCTTTATTCAGTGTCTACTGGTGGGACAGCAGCAGCCATGCCTTCATCAGTTAGTTCTGAGAGCACTGGAGGCGGGGCGCCTTTCAGAACTGATGCATCTGCCCTTGGTTCCTACACGCCACCTGCCGCCAGTGGGAGTGGCAGGAGGAGATTTTCTGAGGCTCCTGTGCTACCGGCTGCTAATAACAAAGAACAGCCGCAGTACAGAGACCGTGCTGCTGAGAGGAGGAGCTTGTATAGCTCATCATCTTCTTATGGGGATCTCTCGGATCTCGAACATGCAGATCCAAGTAAGATTCAGTTTGACTAAATGCCTCACAACTCATTTCATCATTTCATGCGGTTTGACATGATCTTCGTACTAATAACTGAACAGGGATTTTAGGAGGTGTTACACTAAAAATTTGCAGGAGTTTTAATAGATGATCGAGTTACTCCATTGGTTTGTTCTCTTTACTTCATTCATGAATTAATTTTTTGGAATGGTGTGTTTAATCCGGAATTGGCAAGATCGAGATTCGGGACTTAGAAAGGGTGCTTCAGATTTGGGGTCAATGCCATTCCCACCTGGTGTTGGTGTCCGAGGGACTGCTGACAGCAGTTCGCAGAGCTATGATGTAATTACTCCGGACAAAGCTATTGATGAGAGTAATGTGGGTAATAGGATGCTCCGGAATATGGGCTGGCATGAGGGATCGGTAAATATACTCTTTCATCTGTTCACAATCACTGTTTCTTCTTTTTCTTCATCAGTTTTTTTCCTGGGTTGTGTGACGGAAGGAAGGAAGGGGTTCCTTTAATATTGTTCCATAGGCTCTCATGATCGTCTATATATCCGTCCTTGTGTATGTATATTTGCATTTGGAGAAGAGTGTCTAGATACATAATGAGATCATTGGAGTGTAATTGGAAGGTTACTGGATTCTCGGTGGCCTCTGACCCTTGTCTGAGCACCGGAATTTCAGAGTTGCCAAGGAGGCTTCCTTGGGCATTTAGGTAACAGTTCTTCTGAGACAGCTGCCTAGATTGACTGATTCTTTCCTCCTCCTCCTTGTACGAACTCCTCTCTAGTCTTGAACGTGTAAAGGTCGCGAACTAGATTCCATTTGATCATTTTTGATATGCACATCTGAGGAGGTGGCTTATTTAGCTGATGAGCTGAGTTCAGATCCAACTGATGATTATGGATAGTGGATATTATAATGACCTTGGTTGGGTTGCCTTGCTTTGCGTTATATGAATGCTGGACAGGGATTAGGAAAGGATGGAAGTGGCATGGTGGAGCCAGTACAAGCACAAGCAGTTGACAGCAGAGCGGGTTTAGGGAGCCAGCAAAAGAAATCAGACCCGAAGCTTGAGGTGCATCCAGGAGATAGTTACAAGACCCTTATACAAAAGAAGGCTCTGGCGAGATTCCGAGAAATGTCATGATGTGAGCACCATGTCATGTCGTGACGGTGAGAAATGATGGCTATAAGATCGGGCTCCCCTTGTTGTTTGCTAGGAATAGTGAATGGAGTGATGGGGTGTGAATCTGTAATTTGATGGATCCTGAAATTTCTTAATGAATCTGTTTTTGTTAACTTTCTTTGCATTTCTACTGGTTTGCATTTGGTGGCTTAAAACATGTGCAAGCGGTTCGAAGCGTCGCGGTACTGAAGTTGTAGTACTGTTTGTGATTGAGCCATGGAAAACACTGGTTGGAGTTTTCAAGTTTCTAGTTTGTACGATGGCTCTGTTTATTTGGATTCATAACACTGGATATGTATATGTGAGTAGTTGAAAAGATTGAAGACAAGATCGAAAGAAATAACATACGTAAGACAAGTATTTTGGTGAGAAATCTGAATATCGGAAAAATTACTCATCGTGTCATCAGAAATCTGTGCCGATTGTTCACGATATCATCAGAAATCCGTGGCAAACCACTATATGAAGAAAATATACAAGAGGTTCGACATCTATAATTTGTTATCATGAGAACATCTTCCCATGCGAATATAAATAATAAGAAATCTTAATCTTCTAATATGAGTCAAATCTAATTCATATAATAACAAATACATAAATTTATATCATATTAGATAACCCGTTCAATAGTATGATTCGTTTAATCCCATCGAACAATGACTCCACATAACGTATATTTGTTGAAATCGTAAAATAATCGACAATCTCAATAATATCAGTATATCGAATGTTTTCGTTCTTGTTCGTTTTAACAGAAAAAGCGATCAACATATACAACAATGATATATTCTAATGCTTGGAAACTTTTGTTGCAACGTTATAATTCATACATGACTTCGATACATTTAGATGCAATGACCAAGACACCAAATGTTACAGAGTTCCAATGATCAATATTACACAAGTTCTTCATTATCTATAACAAATACAGAAAATGAAAAGATATGAAACACCATATGATCTGACGGAAACATGATATGTTGGGTAACGCCGTGACTCATCAACATGAATACATGATACGCTGTTGATGCTCATAGTTTCAAATATTAGAACACAAAGTACATTAGTTCATTAACACTCCCAAGTTTCATCATCCCCAAATCTCACAGCACTCATTCTAACACCCAACTCCATGGATGAACACAAAAAGTCCCTCCTCCACAGCACCTCTCTCCTCTTCCCACCACAAAGGGTACTCAAATCCCCCGAATTCACACTCAATTAATTGGGTATCGTCTGATCCCTCAATCTCACCCTCTCGTTTCCATTTTCCTTGTTTTGCAGGTGTCAAGTTCTCATATGGCACAGCAGGGTTCAGAGCAGACGCGTCCCTGCTTTCATCGACCGTCTGCAGGGTCGGGATGATCGGGCTGATGATCACGGCGTCGCATAATAAAGTGACGGATAATGGTGTCAAGGTTGCGGATCCTAGTGGGGGGATGTTGACCAAGGAGTGGGAGCCGTTTGCTGATGAGATCGCGAATGCGGGTGGCGCGGATGAGCTTGTCAGGGTTAGTGTTGCATTGGGTTTTGGTTCTTTGGGTGCGCTGGGGTTGTAAGGGGTTTTTGTATGTTTATTGATCGTGATCGTGTGTAGGATTGATTGATTATAGTCTCATCATTCGAAATTCTCCATTTCTAAGATGACTTGCAAGGTGTTAGGTATATATTTGTGGGTCTTCTACCATTAGTTCGATCTATTGCTAGAGTTGGTTCCTCACGAGGACATAAAGTGTATACAGTGGCAAGTGGAAGACGAGGAAAGGACCAAAAAAGAAAGACCCCTACTGAATTTATCACAGAAGTATATGCTTGTGCTATAAAGATTTTAATTTGATGACCCCTTCCTTTGAATTATATTGATGACTGGTATAAAGAGTGATGTTTGAAGAGCATATTCACACATCAAAGGTTTGAACAGATTGAGATGATGTCCATCATCTGCAATTTGTTATTGGATTGGCAACAACAATTTATTCGTGGCGTGTTCTCTGTTTCAGAATTCGGACTGAATTTGATTATTTTTTTCACCTATGCACTGCATCTTTGTGTGTTAATCAATGTTATGATTTGGAGGTTGAAAAAATATACTCCCTTCGTCCCATAATACTTGCAACCGTTTGATTTGGTACGGGAATTTATATGTATGTTGAATTTTTGTGAAAATTGGTGAAGAAAGAATATTTTTTAGGGATATTGGGGTTGTTGTGAGAGAAGGTAGTGGGTGTAATGTAGCAAAATATGATTGATTTGATTTTTTTTAGATTAAATATTGACTAAAAGAGAAAATTTTACAAGTAAATTGAGATGACCCAAAAGCTAAAGTGATGCATGTATTATGGGACGGGAGAGTAACTATTTTGCAAGACTTGAATTGATAGAATGTGTACTTGGGTGGCTCACAATTGGAAATTTTTTGTGGCTCTCAGATATGTAAATTGTTGGGCTGTTTAGTTTCCAATTCGTTGTACTCATGGACTATAAAGTTGTTAATTGTTTGCAACAGGTAATCGATGGTTTTGTGAGGAAGGAGAACATTGACTTTGAGGGTGTTTGTCCAGCAGAGATACTATTGGCTAGAGATATGAGGCCTAGCGGAGTATCTCTCATTGATGCAGCAAAACAAGTAGTTAATCTTTTCTTGATCTTTAAAAAGCTTATTTCAGTAAATTATTTTTTACGAGGATGTATAACTCTGTTTTTTATTTCATGGAAAGGGAATCGACTCTATAATCGGCACAATTGCCAATGATTTGGGAATCCTAACTACCCCACAGCTGCATTGGATGGTTCGTGCTTGTTTTCTTTAAAGCAACCGAACAAGATGCTTGTTGGGCTGAGGTTTGTCATCTGACAGTTGCTCCTCTATGTTAAAATTTTAATCTGGCTGCTCAAGTAGTTTTCTTGCTGAGGCTAATGTATTTGCTGCTGTGTTCTGATGCTTACGTGCCAAGTCCATTTTTCATGCTGTCGTCATATCCTATTTTCTGGTGGTCGATTTGTTCCTTTTATTTCCCCTGATTGCATGGATGATATCTGAATACATCAGCTGATCAGCTCTCTCTGCTTGTATCATTCTTCCTCCTTGATTTATGTGAAAGCGTTCTTTTTTTTTTTTCTTCGTGGGTGAGGTACTTGAATGTGTTTCCGTTATATGAATAGGGAAACATGTGTATATTATTTCTTAGATCGGTTTGAGTTACCCAGATTCTACTTGAATTCGTCATGTCATAGAGAAAGCGAATTACTTATATCAAGGTGCTACCAGATTCTACTTTGATTTTCTATTATCATGAATGAAGTTAATTACTTATGGCAAGTAGCTACCCTTGTGGGACTAACTGCTGGAATGGTTCTAGTATTCAGGTGTGCTAGTTTAGATGGAGATGCTGACAGGCTCGTATATTTTGTCGTGTCTCAAGGCGGTGGCAACAAGATCGATCTAGTTGATGGAGACAAGATACTCTCTCTATTTGCTCTATTTATCAAGGAGCAGCTAACCACTCTTTTCAGAGACACAGATGGAAGAACTAATAGTCACGACCATGCACGTCTTGGCGTAGTACAGACTGCCTATGCTAATGGAGCATCTACCCATTACCTGAGAAACATCGGCTTGGATGTTTCCTTCACTCCTACTGACGTGAAATATTTACATGAAAAGGCAGCAGAATATGACATTGGCATCTATTTTGAAGCGAATGGGCATGGAACCATTCTATTCTCTGAAGATTTCTGTTCGTGGCTGGAAAGTAGTAATAGCGAACTTGCATCAGCGTCTGAAGGTTATTATCAGTAACCGAATTTATAGTAACTATCTCTAATAGTCGTCATTGTTCCTAAATCCTAATAAGACTTGTCAGAGCTCCTTTTCTGATTCTGAAAAGCACAAGGCTTCTTTGAGGCTATTTGCAGCGAGCAGGCTGATCAACCAGGCGGTGGGAGATGCTTTGAGTGGTTTGCTTTTGGTGGAGGCGATCTTGAAACATATGGGATGGTCAATCCAGAAATGGAATCAGTTGTATACCGATCTCCCAAGCAGACAGCTTAAGGTTTGTCACTTCACTGAATTCTTATTTTCCGTGTCTCTGCCAAACTGGACATTGAAACAGTAAGAAGTGGACTCTAGGTACCATCTATGGGTTTAATTTACTTCCTGTGCATTTGTTTGGCAATTGAATATGTGATGTATCAACCTGTTTGAATGGTTTGAGTGGTTGTTTTTTCTGTTAATCTGTTATTCATTTTCTTTTCTTTTCTTTTCTTTTTTGGTCATAGAAATCTATCCAAAAATAAAGAAAAGTTGTGTACCTTCTTTTAGCCAATAAAAGAGATCTGAAAATCCATTATATATATAAATACACAAAACCATTTCATGAGACGTCAAGAACATGTGACGTCAAGATATGGGAAGCTATCAATTTTTTCAACTGACTCTGAATTTTTCAAATGTTAAATTTTATAAAAAAAAAATAAAAAAAAACTTTACAATTTTTGTAACAAAAAATATAAGGAATCCTTGCTACAAATTCTTTACGAACAAATAACATCTTAATTAACACAATCAAAATAAAAACATATAATTCAATTTACACATAGACATATAAAAATTAGGGAGAATTTCTTAAACATACAAAAACTTCAAAAAAATGACAAAATCATACATAAGGAAAAAAATTCCAAAAACCTATAATTTATCAATTTATCTAATCCATAACTCTATTCTCATATCCATCCCAACCTCTACCATCATCCAATCATCATCAGAATTCGTTCACCGTTATCGGAATCTTCGTTAGAATTCAGCCACGTCGTCGGAATCTAAAACGTCGTCGAAAACTTCGTCAGAATCCGACGTCGTCGGAATATGAAATAGAGCGCCTAAATAAAATCAAAATAGAGCGTATGATCAAAAATAAAAATAGAGCGTCAGTACAAAAATTAAATAAAGCTCCTGTCAGAATAGCCGTTCTGTTTCAAAACAGAGCGCCTGTTCTGACGCTCTATTTTAAAACAGAGCGTCTTTGTTATTTTGAAACAGAGCGTCTATGTTTTCTTAGAAACAAAAGGCCTTTGTTATTTTAAAACAGAGCGTCTATGTTTTCAAAAGCGTCTGTGTTTTTTTTATAAGAGTGACAAGTTTAAACGAAACAGGGTGGCAATTAAAAAAAAAAATTGATCAAAAACATCCAAATAATAATAGCATGAATCGCAATATTAATACAAGCGTTGGGTAAAATAAAACGATGCTCAATATTAGATGTGGCATTTTGTTGAACACCTTGTATACATGCATTTTCTTTAGCGCAGTTGTCATTAGAAACACAAGAGATGATAATAATGTACGTGAGAGCATAGCAAATCCAACAATCAAGTACAAATGATACAAACTCAAACCTTCTTGTCCAAGGGAGACACACGACATGACTCCACAAAGCTGCCAACTATAACCCTGAAATGTTTAACAAACATAAGATCAGAAAAAAGAGGATAAAAGTGACAAAATTCTACAGCTATAAACAAAAAGCACGGACAAGTGAAGAGAAATTTAAGAAACAAAAAGCCAAGTCACCTTTCACAGTTCAGCAACAAGAAGCTCGATCTCAACCTTGCACCGTCGCTAGGGTTTGATGAGTTGGCGACGACAACGACGCGGCCGAGGAACTCGGAGGAGGAGTGGGCGATGACAAGGGAGAGTTGGGAGAATGGATTTGGGGGTGATCGAGAGAGCAAAATGAAGACGTTGCTCCGGGGGAGAGAGGACAGAGGAGGAAGGAGAGAGACGAAGTGGGGAGTTTGTATGTTTTTGGAATTTAAATTCATGCGTATGTTTTTATGATTATTATTGAAAAGTTGTATGTTAGGATCATTTGTTATAAAAACTATTATAAACAACGTTATTATTTAAAATATAAAAATATAAAATGATCACAAAAAAGCCCGTGCAGCGCGCATCAATCTTTTCAAATGATTCTGAAAATGTTAAATTTTATATAAAAAAACTTTACAATCTTTATAACAAAAAATATAAGGAATCTTTGCTATGAATTCTTTACGAACAAATAACATGTTAATTAACACAATCAAAATAAAAACATATAATTTAATAAACACAGACATATAAAAACGCTATTATTCAACGTATAAAAATATAAAATGATCACAGAAAAGCCCACGCGGCGCGCATGATAGTAATCTAGTATGAATCATTTTGAGACTTTTTTCCCTCTGGTATGGAGTTGTAGACCTTGTTTGTCCCTCCTTCATTATTGGTTTTATGCTTTCAGCTTCTGATTTTCATTGTCATACCTAACAATGGATGTAGTTTGGTTGAGCATTCACTGAGTTGTTGTGCTGTATGCAATGTGAAACCTATTATTGTTGACTGTATACTCTAGTGGAAAAGTACTTTCTTCACTGGTGTTTACAGTATGATGTTCTTGATGAATGAGACTGAGTATTCCAATAACCATGGCAACTATGCCTCCATGCTATACTTGCAAAACTCTTTGCCTTTTTGCTTATTTTTGTTTTTATTCCCCTGTTGGGAAAGCTTTGGACTGTACTTAATGTGTGGTCTGTTGAGATACAAATAATATAATGAGCCTACTATCATCCGTTCGAACTTTTGATAGAACTGGTTTCTCGACATAATATCAGACTACCAGTGCAGGTGTGACAGTAAGGTTACGAGTTTGAATCCTACAATCCTCAATTGTTGTGATGTTTGTGTTTATGGTGTTTGTGTGACACTTGGTTTGTGTTGGGACAGTGTATTATCCATGCAAAATCCAAGTGAGCTTTCGCGTGAGGAGGAGTGTTGAGATACAAATAATATAATGGGTCTACTACCATGAGTTCGAACTTTTGATAGAACTGATTCCTCGACATGGTCCATATATACTCATGCAGATGCAATCATACTTCATTTGGATAGTTTAGACTTAATCAGTAATCATATTTGAACAACGGCATAGTTCGGCTTAGATATGCTTCTAATAGTGATGGTAAAGGAATACCCCTCTTGTCCTCACATCAGTGTCAGCCAGCTTTCTCCAAGGGCTTGAAAAATATAGTAAAACTTAAAAAATGTACGGAAAATTAACTTAATAATACTGTTGGACTACTAGCATTTAGAGCTGCAGATATTGCTGCATGTAACAGGGTTTTCAATCGATATATGTTACCTTTTTCATCAAAGGTTTATTTGGTATTGCCATTGGCTTATTGCTGACCCGAAATAATCAAAACGAGAAACAGATGATTCAATCCAGTATTGCAAACCAAAAGATGTTCATAATACTACCTAACAGTTTAAAAACTTAGTTCTACTGTTTGTGTGTCCACTATGAAAGCAGAAAACGAGTAATACCAATTAACCATAAAGCGCATTTGTTATCAAAGGCTTACTCCTTGAGATTGATTAGTATGAATTTCGACTAGAGATATGAGATGTGAATATCGGAGTGCACATTGCGATTGAGTTTCTCTAAATCCCTTATGTCGAGGAAGGGCAATGCCTCTTTTCTCTTGTTAAATCTAGCTAGCATCACTAAAATACTTCGCATCAAGAGGCATGCCATACCAAGGGCCTTGTTTCTATTAAAAATTTTACTAGCTGTGATGCAGTGAACTGTAATATTAATAGGAAACTCTGGCCATATAGTTTCTGATAGCCACGTGCATACATACTTGTTACCTTCTAAAATATTTGCTGATCTACTCGAGGTTTGTTTTTTCAGGTTAAAGTTGCAGATAGAACTGCTGTTGTCACTACAAATGCAGAAACTATAGCTGTGAAGCCTACTGGGATTCAAGAAGCTATTGACGCTGAAGTTGGTAAGGACTTGTCTCCTTCTCATATTCTTGCTCGAGATCAGTCTCGTTAGACTTGATATGTAACTTGGATTTATTGTCCCGGCATACTGCCATACTGCTGTACATCAATCTTCGAGAACTTAAAATGAAATGATGAATACATGGTTAATGCAGCTAAGTATCCCCAAGGCAGGAGCTTTATCAGACCATCAGGGACTGAGGATGTGGTCCGCGTTTATGCAGAAGCAGCCACCCAAGAAGCTACAGATAGTCTTGCAGAATCTGTAGCCGCATTGGTCATTAAGTTTGTCGGGCATGCTGATTGAAGAGTTTGGTTCATTCTTCTGATATTCCATTTCCATTTCCAAGGCAACCTTCCTGAAGATTGACGGCTTCAGATTTTCCATTTCTCATATATTATCGAGTAAATCCAACATAATAAGTTAAACCATGGTGCTTGCTATCACACAAGCTATCTCGAGAAACCGGAGCATGTTGTCCTGGTGATGAGAATCGATGAAAAACATGGGTAAACCTTTATTGTTTTGCCACTGAGTTGGCGCTTATGCTTGATTAGACAGAATTCTTGAATTTAGATATAATTCATTGAATGTTTGTTCGAGGAGTTTATTATGAGGAATTAAGATGATCTATGCACATTCATTTCATAGCAATTCCATCCTAGATATTTTTTGCCAACATTTGCAACAATAATGTGCATATTGTTTACCTTACATAAACTGTTCAACTTGATTGGTTTCCTAATTTGATGTTGATCAACTCTTAGGGAGTTGGTTGTGTGTGATATGATGATAGCTGGTGCAGTCTCTACCTTGCCCTGAATGCAACAGATATGATTTCGAAGAACCAAGCAGATCAAGCAGCGCCAACTGTGATGAAGTGAGTGGGAATGTTTGGAATGCTCATCTCTGCCGTCTTGTGAGCTGCAGGGACCTGGAATTGGCATTCTCTTGCCCTTGAGAGGATACTGTACGGCGGGGTTGATATCTCTGATGCAGCTGTGGTGATCTCACTCCTGCAGATTACTGCTCAAGCTTGGCTCTTACATTATGTTACATTGATGAGACAGAGGGAGGTGACTAAGGTGTTGGAGATGTTGGAGGAGTTGAGCATTGTGCTTGATATCGTCAAGTAAACTGTGCTGTTATAAGTGTTGTAAGGCTTTGATGAGGCACTTGAGCTGCGGGACTGGAAGTTGGGTCAACGTGTTGGCATGATGTGATTACAATTTACACATCGTATCTTGGTCAAGGTAATCTGTAAGGATAGTGAAAGGGAACACCATCGAGTTATTGGAGGTTGTAACCCAAGTACTATCATGTCTGGAGCCTGCATGAACAGAATTCGCAAGGAGGGAAAGTCAGATGATGTGATCAAGTCTCTGCATGAAATGCATTCAGTACGTGGTCGTGACCCAATAGCATACGGATCAACTGTTATTTTCTGCCCTTTTATTCTTCCAAATAAAAACTTTCATATAACAAAAACAGAACCACGATAAACATAAACTATATATGGAGCTCGTCGATTTATTTGTTACAAATACAAAAAATCTAGTATGTTACTGGTACAAACAAAGTCGCCACTGCAAGGATGTACTGCCAAGAATAAAAAGAAACCATGTTACTTTTGGGAATGAAAATCTAGTTAGACGGTTTGATATGATGCTGAGGTGAAGATGTTGGATGTTATGAGCTTGATTTTGAGTTGATTGTGGCTTTTGTAGCGGGGACTGCAATGGCTATTTATCGGTTGTGGAGGGTCTTGGATGTGGATTTCGATTGGGCTTTTCAACGGTTCACATTGTGGGCTGGACTGGCCCAGATTGATCCAGAATATTCTGTTTCTTGGTAAACAAGTTTTATTGGGCTCAAAATGCATGCTGGGTCAGTGATGCAAGCCCAAACTGCAGTCCATCATCCAATATCTGCATTTTCAACCAAGAAACATATATCCTGGATCGTTCTGGGCTATTCTGGACCAAATGGCTGCCCAAGAAAAATATCAAATCCAAATTATAGCAACGACCACGGAGGCTGTGAAAAGGTAAACAAAACAAAGCCCACGTATTCGAGCCAAGTGTAAGGATGTGGAGAAGACGAATATATGTAATCTGACCATGATTATATATTTATATAGTGATAGGTATTTGATAATCAAACACAAACATTGACATTGTCAAGACTGATTGTGGGAAAGGAGCATTTTTGTCAAGAAAAATAATGTGATAAAGGTGTTTTGACAGTATCAAATTATGGCTTCGAAGTATCAATCCCTAGACCTATTGTTTCTTGAAGCTCTATGAAGGGGGTGAAACCTTGGCCACATATAGCTAGGGGGAGTTGTTGTTTATTACTGAACTAATCCGTAATTGACAAGGATTGTAAATTAATGAAAATTTTAATGTGTTTCATTTGAGGAGAATAATAGTGGGTAGTGAGTAATTAATATCTTCTTGATTAGAGCGGCAGAGAGTTGTCAAATTTTGTTCAGACGAACTGAAAATGTAGAATCGGGATTGGGATCCTTGACTGTGGGATGTGGGTGTAGTTAGGTGCAATCGGTCATTAGGACCGTTGGATTTTTATCCAACGGTTCCAGTTATGTGGTGGGTTAAGGTTTCTTTTTGTTTTTTGACTGGGTTTTTTTATATGTATAAATTTTTATGGATTTTTTTTACTAAGTTTGTTTTAGATTTTATTTTTTTTTTAAATTGATATTTCCTTAATGAGGTTTAATTTTTTTTTCCAGATTTTTTAAAATGCAAAAAAAAAAAAAAAAAAAAAACATATGACCAACACACCATGCTCCACGGTAGAGGATCCGACTCCTCTGCGTGCTACCCTTCGTCGAAGGGAAGAGTGAACGCATAACACCTTTGGTTGGTGATATTTTCGGAAAAACATGATCATCGACCTCAAATTCCAATGGTTTGCGTCTTACATCAGCGTAACTCTTCTGTCGTTGTTGAGCCGTTTTCATCCTCCCTTGAATCAGTTTCACTTTGTCAACTAGTTCTTGAACCATTTTTGGTCCCACTTGAACCACATCTTGAATGTCATTCCAATACAATGGAGTTCTACACTTTCTGCCGTATAATGCTTCAAATGGCGTCATACCGATACTGTAATGGTAGTTATTATTGTATGTAAACTCGACCAACGGCAAATGGTGACCGCAAGGGCCTTGAAAATCGAGAGCACACGCTCACAACATATCTTTCAGAGTCTGTATTGTACGTTCCATTTGACCATCAGTTGCTAGGTGAAAGGCAGTACTGAAGTTCAACCGCATACCAAGAGCTTCTTGCAGACTCTGTCAGAACCGAGATTGAAATCTCGTGTCCCTATCAGACACTATTGTGGTAGGAACTCCATGAAGTCGCACAATGGTCCTTATATACTCCTGAGCCAATCGTTCAACACTCCATGTGTTCTTGACT